>OZ010585.1:118888099-118895599 GCA_963932145.1 Acanthosepion lycidas
TTTCAGTAATTGTTTTCAATGTCCATTATTATATCAACCCCTGTATATAAACTAATACTCGCGTGTTCTATCTCAACTATTATGCATGTGAAAATTAATAAGCATACATTATACAACATTATTTAATTAATTTAACTCTACATAACAACATATCATTACACTACATTAGAACTTGTTTTATAAACAATTATCTCAGATGTTTGTTAAGTACTTGTTAAGTGAAGGCCTTATGTGCGGTGTGTCATTGTAAAACGTATTTTGTATGACTGGAAAATTGCGTCAGATGACGGATGATGGGAAATAAATGTACGCTATGAATTTTGAAATCAATGTAAGGAAGAAAGGAGTATGTATAATAAAAATTATAATTAATATTTTGAGAAAAAATAAATGACCTAGAAAAATAAAACAACGTGCACAAAAAGGAGGCAAACATAATGTGTGTTATTTCAATAAATATGAATCTACCTAAGCAGACGATTGATGTTTGTTTTTGTTTTGTTTTGCTTTGTTTTTTGGAACTGGCCTTCATTTTTTAAGAATTATAATATATAGTAAAATTGGTATAAATCACCCCCAGAGCTAGTATTACTTGAATGGAAAGGCCTTAATGATATCAGTTTGCAATTTCATTCTAAAACAAAGTAAACTTCGTCTCGCAGTGCAAATTAAAACTAGCTTATAGTCCTGGAACAATGGAACTAGGTTATAGTCCTGGAACAATGATAGTCCTCCTATGTCATTCTGGTATTTATTGTTCGTTCTGAAAAAATTGTTGTTTGATAATTTAGGGTCTATCATTGAATTTCCAGCTGAATAATGTAAAGCAGCGAATCCACCATTGTTTGTTTAATTATCAAATACACCAAGCATATACACTCGTTCTTTTCTATCATGAACATCTTTTAAAACGAACCCAATGGGTTTATGGATAGTCTTGTTAATCTTTTCTTTTTTTTTTTTTTTTTTTTTTTAAGCGTTTCTCCCCAAGCAAGATGGGAAGCCACTAGCACGCAAGGGGTTGCAGAGAGTTGGAGAGAGAGCAAAGAGGGGTGATAGAGGAAAGGATGAAGAAAAGGATAGGGTATAGATCAGGGCATCTGCAGACGTCAATTGACATTACATTTGAATAGTTGGAGATTATAGGTATCAGAAAAAACAAGAAATGGAGAGGGAATTCCACAGGCGAGAAATGAAGCTATTGGAGTAGAAAAGACGGCTATATTTAACAGTTTCGACAGTGAAAGGGTGAGAGCGAGATGCCAGCCTAGTTGAACGCTTAAATTCATGAAGTCTGTCAACCAGCGAAAGCAGCTCAGCCGAGCAGATAACGTGAGAGTGTTTGTAAAAAAGACAGAGGGAGGCAACGGCACGTCTGTGAGAGAGCGATTGCAGACGAGATGCCAGATCAGGGCCAATTACATTGCATATCCGTCCCTGGATTTTATCAAGAACCTTGAGACAAAAAGGAGCCCACCAGACCATATATGGCAACAATACTCCATGCAAGAGCGAATTGTTGATGTGTAGATTTGAAGGATCGACTCGGACGAGAAAAATTTTCTGGCGCGGCACAGGGAGCTAACTTTCCTTGCGGGGGACGAAGCTATTGACTCAATGTATTTGTTCCATCTCAGGTCAGCAGTCAATGTGAGACCGAGTAGTCGCAAAGAGGTGCTCTTGTGGAGTTGAGCGTCAGACATTTTAAAGGGTGGGCAGGGAAGGATGTCTGTGGTGATTAATAGAGAGCAGTTTTGTTTTTGAGGCATTGAAGTTAACCAGCCAATTCCTGCCCCAGTCCACAACCGATTGGAGGTCCTTTTCGAGACAAACGGCCAGGTTAGTTTTGTCAGCGACACTAGATTTGTTTTTGAGGCAGGAGTAAATTGTAGTGTCGTCCGCGTAGATTCCTACTTGGGAATTTACTGATTTCAAAACACGTCTCTAGGGCAAATATTGGATTTTAAATTTGTTTAATGGCGATTCGATGAGTGACTAGTGAACTTCCCAATATATCTAAACTTTATTTACATAAAGAAATAAAGTTTTGTGTTTTTTTTTTTTTTTTTTAAAGTACTAATCTGATTTCGGCTGTGATCTTAAAAATAAAACCGAAATTCAGCTTCATAGTAGAAATGAATTGTTTTAAATGCGCTTTTCGTTTTTTTATGAAGTTCGTGTCCATACATAATTTTTATACTTGCCTCGTAAAGATTTTTTTTAGTTAAAAACTTAACTAACTACAGTTAGCACTCTTATTTCAGTATTGATCGTGAATTCCGTGACCCATAAGGGTCGTAGAGGCGTTCTGCAGCCGCAGTAGAAGTAGTGTTTTGGGGGCAAGATAGCCTGACGGAGCCATACCCTCTTCAGACCGGTTTTGAATGGAGTTACCGTCTTCTGGACCGGATGCCACTCAAAGCTAAACAACCCAGTCTGTTCTGCTATTTGCCCATAGCTGGGGGCGGGGAGAAAAAGAGGATTCTTACTTTTCCCAAGGGTATTAGCACGTAAGGTACAAAAATCTGAAGGTGCATTTGAACTAAGCAAAATGTTAATAAACAGGAAATTTTTGTTAGAAGCTAAGAAAATAACTGCTATGTATTACCAATCCTCTTCATGGCAGTGAAAGCTGGATATTTTTCCCTAGATGAATATGAGAATTGAGTTAACAGAAATGTGTTTCTACAGAAGGATGCTGAGAATACTATGGACATAAAAGCTGAACATCAAGAAAATTTAATTAACATCAGGAAAAGATAGTTGACATTTCAAGGACACATGATAGCGAAAGAGAGTTTTGAAAATTTGATACTCTCAGGACAGAATGAAGGTAGGCGGGCCGGAGGAAAGGAAGGTAGGGGGCCGGAGGTAAGAGGGCCAGAGTCGCTACTGAGGAAAATTATACTGAGAGGAGCCCAGGCTTGGGGAACAGCTGCACGAGGCCGCGCCCTCTTATTGCACCAGAGAGAGGGATTGGTGATCGCACCAGGGCCAGTGCAACCGACGGTTGCGGGGCTCTGGGAACTTTTGTGCCTAGCCCGGCTGTACGCGCTCGGGCTCCCCACATTAAACCGACTTTGTGTCACAACGAGACTTCGTTGGGGTGAGTAAATACCAAATTACCATAAAGTAGAGCTAGGACATTTTAATCTCAGAATTCGTGGGAAAACTGATCTCCAATTTTACATTTATTCATATAGATTCCATAATATAGGTTTTACTTAATTACCTATTATGTTTCGCTAAATCTTCAAATGTTGAATCTACAATTCTAATTTTTATTTTCCCATCTTTACACTATATTAATTTTATCTTATATATTCTCCCCTGTTCTGTCACCCATGAAATAAAAATAATTGTTTGTACAGAAAATAAGGATCTACGCGCATCAAATCGTCTTTAAGTAGCAACAGAAGAATTATCGTTGAAATTTTAAAAGGTAAGCTTAAACATTAATTCAATACATAAATGCAGCAATCAATTTTGAGTTCTTCTGTAGTTTATTGATGTCTATCATATCTACTCCTCCCTATCTATTGTGATGATGACCAAACCAAGAATTCGTCACAACTCGATAGAGCGGCTTTTAAGCTAGCTTAAAATTTTAGCTAGCTTAAAATTTTAATGTGTATAATGATTTTCTAAGCTCGGCTTAGATGTGGCACAAGGCCGAAAGTATGGGGCACCAGCGAGGATCGAACTAATTTTAATGTGTATAAAAGTGCGTCATCTCCGGTGCAGCGCGTCAAGCTTACGAAATGGATAGCCATTTATAATTACTAACAAGAGTTTCTTGAGCGTAATTGCCAGCGCGGACACAACTTTGTATGACGAGAGTATGATTAGAAGACATAAAGTGATTAATTTCATTTAAAGGATACCATTTCGGCCGCAACAGGTTCTTCTTTGAGAAGAAATATCGTGGCTTGTTCAAGAGCTTTGGATCTGCTTCTTTTATGTGCCGTGTGCCTTCAAGACGTTGGTGATCATGTCTCTCCACTTCTTTGTGTCCTTTTTAGTTCTCAGTAAGTTTTATCTTTTTGTTATTTCTTCTAGACCCTTTTCTGCCATCCACTTACTTAAACCCGTTAAGTATATCACGCGTTGCTTTCCCTTGTCCAAGTATCCACCCTGTTAATACAGGATTTTCCAAACCCTCATTACGAGTCCTAGAAATTTCAGCTGCCTCTTCCTTAGTATAAGTTTCCTCTTTGTTTGCATCCTCTCATAATTGCTCACATGATCGGACCATGGTATCCTCAGTATCTTTCTGTAGAACCATACCTCTGTTGCCTCTAGTCTCTTCTTCATCTCTGAGGAGACCGTCCAACATTCATTGCCGTAAAGGAGCTTTGGATAAAGAACTAAATTATCTGGCATCATGGTTGAACTCCTCATCAAACAACAGATTAAAATAGTATGAACGCTACTATGAATAAATGAATGCCACACAAGGACATGCGCTGCACAATCGAAAATGATTACTAGCTGAAAGTATAAAAGAAATACTGAATTTTTAAAGGTTAACCACAGAAAAAGTCTTATGCTGGTCAAGCAGTTGGACATTAA
Organism: Acanthosepion lycidas; assembly: GCA_963932145.1. Lineage (NCBI taxonomy): Eukaryota > Metazoa > Mollusca > Cephalopoda > Sepiida > Sepiidae > Acanthosepion > Acanthosepion lycidas. The sequence goes on from OZ010585.1 coordinate 118,892,672, forward strand.
CAAAATCATTGGCAAAAAAGCAATTCTAGGTGATACGTACATTAAGTTATTGTGAGCAGTTTTAAATGTCAGCTGTAACCAATGCATACCCAATCAGGGCCGTTGCAAGTGTATCGTGCCCTCTACCCCAATCTATGATACAGCCCCCACCAATCTAGGATACGAGTCCTCCATCCTGCTACAACCCAATTTCTATAAGGTAGTATTCATATAAAATACAAATTTTATTGTCAACTAATTATGTGAAATATTGGAACATATGCAAATGTAAGAGAAAATTTCAACAAGAAACATGGAAAATAAATACATTTTATCATATGTGAAGTTATTGTAAGGCAGGCCGGAAGTACGCATAAACAAAATTAGATTAAAGAAAATTCGGGGTACACACCAGTCATGTACCCAATGAAGAAAACTACGAATAGGACCAACCAAAGATCACAGACTCAATCTGTAAAAAGGAAATTCGGTGTAGTAGGCATTGCAGATGTAAATAAAATGGGCATCAGCTTATACTTCTTCTTCTTCATACCACCTCCCTTCAGGTCATAGGCGATAATGACACTCCACAACTTCCTATCTTGTGTGGCTCTTAGTGGTTTTTCTCTCTTTGCTAAAGGCTCTGTCCCACCCCATTCCGCCATACAAGCACGTCAGTCAAGTAGCTCGTTGTATTCCCTTACCTCACTTGCCGTCAATATGACTCATTAGGTTTTCCAAGCCCTCCGTCCACATTTCCAAGGAATTTCAACCGTCTTTTCGTGGTTCTCAGTAAAAGTTTTCTTTCAAGAAATTAATACATATTCTTCTTTTATGCAACGCATACCATCAGGACAAAGGTGATTATGGCTCGCCACAACTTTCTATCCCTTTGTGCCTCTTAGCAGTTTTTCTACCTTTGCTAAGACCCCAACTCCCGTTCCGCTATGCTATTCCGGTCACTATAATCTTAACCTGTTCAAGTTTAGGTTTAATCGTTATCTTCCACGCGTATCTGTATAAACTATGCCTCTTATTCTCTACCCTCTAACTTAGGTGGCTCTTGGGACTTTTACAGGATGAAAATCATTGTAAAAAAATATCCCTTAAAACACGCGTTCCCCTATTTCTCGTATGCGCTGTGAGGGTTAACAACACATTTCAACCACCTGGAGTTTTAACTCCTGTAGGGCCATCTATATAGGTATGGTGGAGGAGGAGGAAACTTAGCAAATATGTATGTTTCGAGAATCAGCAAAGGTCTGCACCCAAAAGCACTATTTGGATTATATTTGACCAGGAGGCTCTTCGTGTTCGAGTAGCCAAGGCGTATCAGATCTAATGACCGTTTCCCCTAAGTTCGAATCCTACAGCAAGGCGATTATTTTTCAAGATTACTGGATTATTCAGGCCGGTAGATGGAAATAAATAAATAAATAAATAAATATACTTTTAAATAAATAGATAAAACAACGGAGCTTCTACTCAAATATGGGTATCCATTAACAATAATGTTTAAGTAATAAATTAAAAAGAATTGAGAGCTGAACTGTTGTTTAATATCAGTCCTTCTATATGACATTAAATAATAAACGATTTCCTGGCGTATGGCAACAGAGCGGACGGCGCAGATATGGAAGATGAGGGCAAAACGGACACTTATATTTAAAATTCGACCGCTTGCACATATAGAGAACCGTAGCCTTGGCAGGTTCTACTTGCACTTTTCAGGAATGCATACTTTCTAGTTCAGTTATATATATATATATATATATATATATATATATATATATATATATATATATATATATACACACATACAGAGAGAGAGTCATGGGAAAAACCGTCCTTTTGACACTACGTCTTATTGAGGGCAAGTTTGTCCCTGTTTGCTGAATATTCTTGTAGCGCTCTGCCGACTGATTTGTCATCACACACTTGCATGTATTTGTACCCCTTTCGCAAATTCTTTCTCTTTTGTACGGTCTCTCATAACCTCCTTAAAACTTGTATTTATTCACACACAACCATCGCCAACCTTCTGTTGTTGACTCGCGCCGATTATGGTTGTCTTTCTAAATACACTGAGTTTAAGTTAGTATTAGGTTGGTGCAAAAAAATGACGTAATAATGTCGTTTTTTGAGGTTAAAAAATACGTCAAAAAACGACATTATTACGTCATTATTTTTGCACCAACCTAATATCTTAATCTCAGCATTAAAGTATTTATTTTCGGACAGAAAACCAGTTTTGTATAGGGTGCAGAATTAATTTCAACTCAGAACTACTTAATGAAAGTTGCAGAAAAGATGAATTCTGAATTATCTACTAAGGATTTTTAATGCTAAGTTAAGAAAAATTAACACCAATTCATTGCATTTTGTTTAGGAATTCACAGAAATTGATAACTGATTTTAAATCCAGTTAGAATTAATTCCTAGTTGAAAACAATTCCAAGCTGGAATTAATTCCGAGTTGAAATTAGTTCTGTCTCTCATTAGTTTTGTTGGCATTAAAATGTACAAAAGGTTTCCTGCCCCAGTATGGCCAGAGACTGGATGTCCTTTTTCGAGAGTAGCGGCCAGGTTAACTTTGTCTACGCTACCGGATTGACTATTGAGACACTCGTAATGGATGCCTACGCCGGAACTGATGACGCCAGGAAGATCATTGATGAAGACCCAAAACAGTGCAGGATCTAAGATAGAGCCTTAGATCTCTTTAAGAGGCTCTGACTCAATGACATTCATTTCACAATATGAAAGAAATGATTGCATTAAATCAAATAATCGTCCAGTAATACCATAGCTATAAAGCTAACATAGACGACCAGCATAACAAATAGATAATATCTATCTATGTACTCACATATAGATGATATTTTATTCCTTATAACACGCATCTATAATTTATTCCTTATAACACGCATCTATAATTTGTAATACACA
>OZ010585.1:118903099-118923099 GCA_963932145.1 Acanthosepion lycidas
GACTCGAAGCTTTTGTAACTCATTTTTGAGTCATCAGCTCTTGCTCAAGAAATTTGGCCATGAGCCAGGTTTGCCTTCTATCAAGTAGATTAAAAACTCTTTCATTCTCACGTGCGAGGCAACCAAAACTGAAATATGAAGTTGATGTTATTCAGGAGTTAGAGTGCTAAGCTAAGCTTCTTTTTTTTTTCTCCAACAAACTGTTGATAAAAGGGATCATTATTGTCTTGTTAACCATGCGTTAGTTTCCTAGGGTGTTTTGTTACCCTCCAAATTATTAGAGTACTCGTAATTCCTAGTTAGCATCTTATGTCTTTTACTCCCTTCCTAATGCTGGGTAAGACGATAAAGGATCTAGCAGCAAGGTCTCTGATCTGGTGATTGGAAGTTTTGAGGAGTGTGGAACCACCTTTCAATTGTTATTTCCTGACCAGGGAGGATAAGACCTGTTAGTGAAATAGTGAAATCCAAGCAAAAATAAAACCGTATAAAAGTATAAAAATACATTTTTAGTGTAAAAATACCAGCAATATTTCTTTATATAAAAAAATTACCAACAATACCTATTTATAGTAGAATTAACAACAATACATTTTATAGTAAAATGACCAACAATACGTATTTTAGTAGAATTACCAACAGTACCTATTCATAGTAGAATTACCAACAATATATTTTATAGTAAAATGACCAGCATTCATCTTCCCACAAGTGTATCATACTCAACACGGAAGCTTACTTCAAGTGCCTTGAGGAGGTAGTGCTGCCCTGAGTCAAGAGGGTGGCAACTGGAAGACACTACATTTGAGAACAGGACTCTGCACCATGCCACACAAGCAGGAGAACCCAGTCAAAATTGTTAAACAATTTATGCGATCACATCACCCCTTACATCTGGACAGCGAACACCCCAGATTGCGAACCACTTGATTATTATGTATGGTGCGCAGTTGGGTGAGAGATTAAGAAAACTCCTTGTAAAATCAAAGATGAACTGAAGGCATGGATTATGGCAGCATTCACCAACTTAAACATGGAGAACGTCCAGAAGAGTTGCAAGAGATTCCCAAGTTTTCTGGAGGCCGTGGTTGAAGACAATGGCAATTATATTGAAATAAACCTACTCTTTAGTATTTCAAAATATGCTTGTGTAATTGTGGTAAATATATCTATTAAAATGAGATGTCAGTTATTTTTATTTTTGCGTAATTTGGACAACAATTTATTCACCTTGTGCGTATATATATATATATATATATATATAGAGAGAGAGAGAGAAGGGCGTCTAGTGTAGTTCCATAGTAAGCCCGTAATTTAGCAAGCTTTTAAAAATAACTACTTACTCAAGTACACACACACAGTAGTCGGTTTCCTTGGGCCTGATAAATATTGATTGTTATATGTAAAATGTACAAGATCAGTGGAACACACAGCATCGATAAAAAAAATCTGTTAATGAGTCATTTTGGCCGCTGAAGAAGTCCCAAGACGACCATGTTGAATCAGCTACATCAATGTCTTCCTTTCTTTTCTTTGTATTCTCTTTTCTTTTCCTGTTGGTTATCGAGAACATTCTTTTTCCTTCACTGTTAACTAACGAGAGAAATGAAGGCAGCAGACGAAAGGCCACAGCCGAAGCAACAGGCGCCGATCTTTAGAATATCATCATGGAAAAACCGAGCATCCGCGCTACACATTGCTCAGTGCTTAGACAAGTAACTCGCTATTCTGCTTGTTATGAACGCAAATGTCTGACATCTTGCAAGGCGTTAATACGAAATTGACACGTCAATGGGAACTCAAGGAATGTTACCATGAACTTAAGCTTTTATAATTCAACAGATATTAGACTGGAAATACATTTCTGTCGCATTTTGGCTCACGTTGAAACACCTCCTCGCGTACGATCATCGATATTTAACAACGTCAAACCTGGTCAGTAGCGAGATCGATGACTGCTTGGGAAGACCAGGTGCCGTAAGCTTGAATGTGCGGGTGGTGTAATGGATAATAGCTCGAAATTGGGAATCAGAGAGCCGAGTTCTAATTCCTGTTGGATGACTTTTGCATGAATTTCTTTTCTGCAATAAACAAAAAAATAATATAATTCCGAAGCAAACAGAATAAACCAATCTTATATGTACTTCGATTGAATATAAGTTTATTTCAAGGCAAAATGTAGTTTTCTTACTCCAGTAGTAAACTACTACAAACACAAATGAAAACAGCTTTTGTCCTTAAGATGGGGTTTACAGGATCCAAACGTACTCTTTCTTAGTCCAACATAGTTACCAACATTTTCTTGGTTACGTTGTGTCCCTATAAGCCAGAGAAGAATCTACAAGTATAACATCCCGTTGTAACCTCGGGTAGGTTACTGAACTAAATAATCAAACGAAGGTTGGCGATAAACGATAATACTTAGGACAAGACCAACACATATAAGCTTGAATGTGCTGGTGTTGTAATGGAAATAGCTCGAAATTGGAAATCAGAGGGCCCAGTTTCAATTCCTGTTGGGTTCGCTATAGTCACTTACACGCAAATAATCTTGGGAAACGTATGAATCCACATCCTCTTCCCCCATCTATAGGTTAATAAGTAGGACTTGTATCTGTAAAATCATTATTATCCCCCACAAATTGCTACAATCTAAAAATATTTTCTGAATTCTGAATATACTAGGGGTTGATAAGCCGTAAAAATCATGATCAATTTGAGAATACTTTTTCAATAATGACTGGAATTAATCTTTAACATTTATGGTTTGATATTGTTGTAACCTAGGGAAGGTTACTGAGTAGAATGATCAAATGAAGGTTGGTAATGAACGATAATACTTAGGACAAGAACAACACACATAAGATTCGCCAGTGGCGCGTAGCAGAAGTAGTCAACTACTGGAAGTGGTTCAAATGAATTCCACAATGAATCTCTAACTGAAGGATATCTACCATCCGCCCCACGCAGTCAGATGTGGCACAAGGTCGAATTTAATGTTGGGTATCCGAGCCCGTAGGCTCGGCCAAAAACCCCCCGTAGACCACGTATAAAACGGGGTCGGGTAGCTGTTTCCCGAGACGAGACTCTGCCCTTCGACTTAGCCTCGTCCGGGGATCGTTTCTGCCTTGAGTTAGAGTTGGCCAGCATAGCTGGAGACGAATCTCTCACTGCAGACCAACATACAGTATTTACCACTGTATTTATGTTAGTGGGGACGTATCCGTTATCGCCTGTAGGTTTGCTACAACAGATATATTTCTCTTTCTTTGCAGGTTACTCATTATCAGAGTGGGTGCATTTTGAATCGATGTTCCCTTTTTAAAATGAATTTAGATCTGGCACATATCAAACACTATGAATTTGGAACCAGATTCTTTATCAACGGAAATGACAAGAAATATGCACTTTGTCTATTAAAATGAAGTTTTAAGTTTCTGGACATGCTTCGGACAGTTTCCATCTGGAAATGTACCCCTCGAAAATTCATTTCGATTTAGATAATTAAAGTCTATTAATATTAAGCATCTGAAAATTGGAGTTGAGGACCATCAGAAAATAACAATTCAGTACAAGTCACACAACATGGCATTCTAACCACTAGACGATCACGGCTCTTGGAGACAACATGGCAACTAGATCTCAGCTCTATGGACCAATCCCTGATATTTCTACAATCTTAAGCGAATGCAGAATTCGCCTTGCAGGACACCGATACCGAGCAAAACAAAAACTTACGAATGATCTACTGCTCTGGACACCTAGCCGTGATGCAAGACGTGTTTGCCACCCAGCAACCACCAGCTATGTTATGACGCAGAATGCCACCCTCATGAGCTTCCGACTTTAAAACAGGACCGGAGTAGCTGGCGTGATAGATTCATAAATGTCCGAGCTAGCTAGATCGAATAAAAATAAAGCAAGAGACACTTCGATCATAAACCACCTTCATGTACTCGGCAAACTATCTAAACTTAGTCAATGCTTCCCTAAACTTATGACTGCTTCTCAGGTGAATGAAAAAGTTGTCCTCATCATTGAAGTGTAGACTTGGTACTGTACATTTCCTGGGTAGATAACAATTAATAAAAGTAGGTTTCTTATTATCATATTCATCAAAATCGACATTGGTTAGCACACACGAAAAAAAAAAGGCGAGTGCACACACAAACCAGGACTACATACGAAACATACCAGGCACTGTCTAGCGGAAAGTGTATCTGTCTATATTTCTGAGATGAGATATTATGTACACTATTTACATTATTCGGACTATTGTCCTCATTTTTGTCGCCATATTTATTACAACGTTTCGGCCTTTCAGTATCTGTCTATATTTCTGAGATGAGGTATTATGTACACTATTTACATTATTCGGACTATTGTCCTCATCTTTGTCGCCATATTTATTAAAACATTTCAGCCTTTCAGTATCTGTCTATATTTCTGAGATGAGATATTATGTACACTATTTACATTATTCGGACTATTGTCCTCATTTTTGTCGCCATATTTATTACAACCTTTCGGCCTTTCAGTATCTGTCTATATTTCTGAGATGAGGTATTATGTACACTATTTACATTATTCGGACTATTGTCCTCATCTTTGTCGCCATATTTATTACAACCTTTCAGCCTTTCAGTATCTGTCTATATTTCTGAGATGAGGTATTATGTACACTATTTACATTATTCGGACTATTGTCCTCATCTTTGTCGCCATATTTATTACAACCTTTCGGCCGATTTGGTTATTCAGTTCCTTCTGAAGTCTTTTGTCTACCACTTCCATGAACCCATGCGTCTTCATGGCATTATTGACTAGATTGGAGTTGATGGCACTTACTCTGTAACACTCTACCTCGTGTGGGACCATATCTATATCTATCTATCTATATATATATATATATATATATGTGTGTGTGTGTAAAGGGAAGCGGATATAGTAGTTCCAACGAGAGAAAAGTGTGTATAATAAAAAGAAAAGAAAAACCGCAAACGTTTTTGGTTGGAATGTGAATTTAAAAAAAAAATATATTATGCTTTATTATCCATAATTTTCATACACGGGTTTCTGGTCTCGCGACCTTCATCAGGCAAAGAGCGGATATTTCAACATATTAAAATCAATTAATTTTTCTTATGTTTTTCTATGTTAAATGTTCTCGATATTAGACATTCTTTTTCTTGTGTGTTAGTGACCCAAATGTCTTCTTTGAACTGGCTGCGAAAAAGTTCTGTGTGAAGAGTAAAAAAACAGTCAAGACTGGTCCGAGAATGGGCGAGAAAGATATCTATATTCTTATCTTTTAATGACCCGTGTGTTCTTAGATCTATTTCCATGTTTTTGTGTTTTTGTCAGCATGCGTACGCATACGTATACTCCCTCTCCATATATATATATATATATATATATATATATATATATATATATATCACAGTGCATGTGCACTCCCTCTATATACATAAATACTATTTTATTATCAGGAATAAGTATAAACGCACATACACACACATATACATACATATACACACACATTTCCGATGTTGTGTTAGGTTTGTGTGCGTTCCTGTGAGCAGTCTATTGTTTTTGCCAATATGCGTATACATATTCCTGCTCCACATATACCCGCGTGTATTTGGCCATTATGTGTGCATCTGCGTGTGGGGTTATGATCCATTTAGTGCTGGTTTAATTTTGTTTATGAACTTTTTTCCCCTTGTATTTGTAGGTAAAAATAATTGTCTGTTTGGTATATTTGCATAATTTTAGATTCACCCTGGTTACATTTATAGATGTGTTGTGATCCAAAGAGTTTTCTGTTGTCTGGTAATTTTATGTTGCTTTTGTGTAGGGAGACACTGTTGTTTATTTGTTGGCTGATACCTATATATGACTTCTTGTATTTTGTGCATTTGAATGCATAAATCATATTATTGGAGTTGCAGTTTAAATTTTTATTTATTATGAATGTCGTTTTGGTGTTTTCAAAGGTGTAGCAGTTTCCTTCTATAATTATCTTACAAACATCTTCTTTTTTTTTTTTGCATTTTGTGACTCCCTGTATTGTGTGTTGGTTAAATTTGGATATAGCAAGGGGAAATAAAGATTAAATGTTTCTGTTGGGGGATGCTAACTTGCTCCCCCTATAAAGTACGATAACTCAAAATACAATTGAGTTAATTCTTTTGTCCTTTAGTTTAAACGCGGTACTATTGAATTCAACAGGGAGGGACGCTGACACGCACGTCGAATTCATTATTTAAATCCAAACAAATCCTTGCTGTTCTCAGGCACTAAATTAATAAGAATAGTTATCTTAGATGTTAAAAATAGATTTGCCTTTTATTTTTATTCGTTTTTGTTCATCCCAACAACCTGGGATATAACAGTTTCAGTTAAGATCAAAGATATTTCGCCGAAGTTACATGTTTCTCTTTGTTCTAGTTATCATGGGTTATTTGAATACCGAAATAGTTTTTCCCTCAGTATCTGTCTATATTTCTGAGATGAGGTATTATGTACACTATTTACATTATTCGGACTATTGTCCTCATCTTTGTCGCCATGTTTATTCGCTCACTGGGGTAGACTGTTCTAGTTCCACGTGCCATGTCTAATGGATGTCAGTTATCGCCTGTTATTAGGTTGGTGCAAAAATAATGTCGTTTTCTCACATATGTGAGAAAACGACATTATTTTTGCACCAACCTAATAATTCCCCTCTGAAAGTTCTCCACTGCCTTAACCAGGTACTGAACTCCTACTCTTTGAGTCCTGTCACTGAATCTATTAGGTTGGTGCAAAAATAATGACGTAATAATGTCGTTTTTTGACGTTAAAAACATTATTACGTCATTATTTTTGCACCAACCTAAGAACTAACGCCTTTATCCACTGTGCCCTGTCGGGGGAAGAAGAGGATTCATACCATCCCCAAGTGTATTAGCACATACGTGAATATAATGTATTCAACTGGAATTCTATTTTGTTTTTAATTTTCTGATCTCTGTCCAATATTTTCATAATTTATTAGGTTGGTGCAAAAATAATGACGTAATAATGTCGTTTTTTGACGTATTTTTTAACGTCAAAAAACGACATTATTGTGTCATTATTTTTGCACCAACCTAATAAATGTAACCCTCATTCAATAACTTTACAGTAAGCGTTTGATAAGGTATGTCACAAATAAATTTTAAAATTGTTATTTAAGCTTGATTTTTTAGGGGAGGATATCAGAAAACTCCAGAACTTATTCTGGGAGCAAAGCCGCCTGTATGCGGATAAAAAAATGAATTCCGTAAACACACAAACAGGGGATGGTGTAAGACAAGGATCTGTATTCTCATCAGATTTATTCAACCTTTTCAGTGAAGTAATCCTGAAAGAATTAGATGTCCGACTAGGATCCATTATTAACGGCCACAATCTTGACAATATAAGATATGAGGATGACATAATATTGATAGCAGACGCACAAAGGAAACTGTAGGAATTCCCACAGAAGGTTGTGAAGGAAAACGAGAAGAAAGGACTAAGCATCAACTGCAAGAAGAAAGAATGTTGTCAGCAAAAAGGAACAGCTCAACATGCGAATTAAAAATTGGACATAACAAAATTAAAGTGCAAAAATTTAAATATCTAGACAATTTTATAACAGCGTACAGAAAATGCGATATCGAAATCCGTAGGCGCATTGACATAGGGAAAGATGCCTTCCAAGTGCTAAGCAAAATATTAAGAAATAGGAAAATTTGGTTTGAAAGAAAGAAAATAACACTGAACTTTTGTGCAATATCACTCCTCCTATATGGCAGTGGATCCTGGGCAATCTCCTCAAAGATGAAGAAGAGACATGAAGCAACAGAAATGTGCCTCTACAGAAGGATGCTGAGTATACCATGGATGAAAAATGTGAGCAATGATAAAGTTTTAGAGAGAATGGAAACAAAAAGGACACATGCATAGAATCAAAAATGGAAATTTCTAGAGCATATAATAAGGAAAGAAGGCTTGGAGATGTGATACTCACAGGACATCTTGAAGGCAAAAGGAAAACAACACATAACCTATTTTGTAAACTTGAACAAATGGATGGCAGAACAGAATTTAAGTGAAATAATAAAACGATAAAATTTATTAAGATATATAATGGATAGGAAATTTTGTTGATTTATAGATTTGAAGGATGGACTGTTATACAATATCAGCCCTCCTATATGGCAATAAATGCTGGACAATCTCCTCACAGATGTAGAAGAGACTTGAAGCAACAGAAATGTAGTTCTATCAAAAGATACTGATAATACCATGGACTGGACATGTGAGCAATGGGGAAGATTTAAAAGGAAATAGAAACAAAAAGCACCATTATACTTAGCTTCCGAAAGAGACAGTTGAAATTCCTTGCGCTCATAATGAGGCAAGAGGGCTTAGAAAATCTGACGCTCACGGGACATATTTAAGACAAGAAAGCAGCGTATAACCTCTGCCTAACGAGTTTGTCTAAATGATTGGCAGAACAAGGATTAGTGGGTGGGTAGCAAAAAGCCAAAATTTAATAATGTCTACAAAGGTCATAAATTTGTGAAGATCCATGACCACTCACGTTTGGAAGGGAATATGCACATAGAAAAAGAATATATCTCCTGAGATTACATGTTTCTTATGGCTGATATCAAATCTATGACATCTGTAAATATATTTACAATATAACAATCTTCTAGTTATATTATAACATATGACACCAGTAAAGAAATTATTTTTAATATTTCCAACAAAGACAAATGCTATGACTTGGAATTCACATGATGTATTTACTATATCAATTTAATTGTATCCTGACAATTTTATTAATATAAATTAAGTGACGCACTGGGCTTAAAAATATTGCTGGCCAGATTACAAAGGAGGTCCACCCACAACTACAATGCTTGATCACAATTCATATATATATATATAGAGAGAGACATATTATATGTAAAATGTTCATTATATAATATGTATAGAAAGATATCGCGTATATATATATATATATATATATATATATAAAGAAATATAGTCTTAAGGTGTGCTATATTTATGGAATAAAGTGCTCAATATCAGAGATAGAGCGTGTGTAAATATAAAAGTGAACATAGAAGTCAACACTTAGAGGCGACAGTCTGTTTCATGCTATATGCAATCGTCAAGCCACCTTGGCTTGACGATTGCATATAGCATGAAACAGACTGTCGCCTCTAAGTGTTGACTTCTATGTTCACTTTTATATTTATATATATATATATATATATATATATATATATATATATATATATAGTCCTTCAAAAAGTGTGGTTGGTTCTTCACAAAGACTTCACCACTATAATCAAACCATATATGCATGTGCCTGGCTGTCTGTTCCTAGAAACTGAGATGCTTAACTCTCATACGTTGGAAAAACGACGGGAGAGCCGAGTATATATATATAATCATATTATATATATATATATATATATATGTATATATATATATGTAGATATTTGTGGATTTAGGCATATCTGATTGAATAAATTACAAATATTATGTCTGCTTATTTTATCATAATCCTTTCCTGTTCACGAATATTTTCTGTAAATTACATTTGGATAAGGCAAAAAATGCACTCAAATTCTCACAGTTACTGTGCATTTCTTGCCTTATTCAATTGTATTATACGGAAAATTTTTCGGTAATATGAAAGGATTATGATAAAAATAAGCAGACATAATATTTGTAATTTATTCAATCAGACATGCCTAAAAGAATAGATATATAGATAGACTAGCAGCATGGCCCGGCGTTGCACGTGCTTGATTCAAAAATCGTACGACTCATACAGCAACAGCTATCATTTGACTTAAAATATTTTGCCCTACCTTGCCTTTGTCGTGCTGATGTTGCTACATGACTTACTTCTTGCCTATCTCACACTGCGAATTTTTTCTAAGCTCTATACTAAACATTAAATCTATTACGAGAAAAGAACTAAACAAAATGAACACAAAACGATCAATTTTAAAAAAGGACTCGTAACTGGAAAAACTGAATGAAAAAAGAATGTTAACAACAAATACTTTTTCACATCCAACCCAGTTCTGCGGAATCAGAATCAACGTTGAGTTTAAACAAGCGAATGAGCCAATTGGAGTAAAGTGCCATGCAGATTTAAATTTTTCCCACTTGTGACGAATGCAGGTATCGATTTTTTGCATGCTAGCATGCTAGTTAACATTCGTGTCAGTCAGCTGTTGTCTCTCACGCTGGCCAATAGAATCTTCCTGCCTATTCGTGGCAACAAGCTATAGGCTCGAAAATTGCGGCCGTGCATTCGTTACACACACACACACATACATCATGCTTTTATAGATAGAGATAGATTGATACACGTATTAGATTGAATATGTACATTATATATTATAGAGAGAGATAGATATCATATTTGATTTTCTTAACGAATAAATAAAATTTTCAAAAAATATATATTGAAAAGGCGTACAATTAAATTTTGTGGAAAAATGTGTATTTCTTTGTAATTATATTGTATAATGTAAATGTCACAGCCTCTCGTATCCGAGGATGCCTGTCTACTTGGGATGCTAGCTAATCCCCAATGCAGACGCATACTCAGGCCAATTTCTGTTCAACACTTACAGAGCCCACTGTGCTGAGCGAACCTTAGCTACAGTTTCTGGGAGAGAGCGCGTTATTTAGCGTGATCAATAGTCTGAACAAGGCTAGCACGCTCAAACCCTCGGCCACGATGACTTGTGGCTTCGTGCGAGCACAACAACCGACGGCTCCCAAGAATTCCGTCTACCCAATTTCACTCACAAGGCTTGAGTGAAAGGTGCCGCCGGCTGGGATCGCCTTTTCCAGAACGATAACATGAAGAAGTGACCTTCCTGGCATGGTGAGCTTCGAACCCCGGTCTCATGACCAGAAAGCGAACGTTCTAATCACGTGTTCATACGTGTGTGTATAATGTACTCTACATATTACTGGCAGTCGATACTAAATGTCAATACAGTATTTTATAATAGCACTCTTTATTTAATTATTTTAATGTTAAGTAATTGGTTGATCTTTTTAAATAGTTTACTGCACAATTCATAAATTGGCAGTGTTGCGTTAAAGAGGGGCCCGGTGCACGGGTCTCGTGGACGCCCGAATTTATGATATCTACATTTAAATCTATGACACCGGTTCCCCCCCCCACACTGCTACATTTTTTTTTTGTTACATCAGTATTATCTTAATAAGGGAGTATTCACATAAAATAGAAATTTTATTGTAACCTAATTATGTATAATAATGAATCTTATGCAATATAGGTGAACAATTCAACTAGAAAAATTGAAAATAAATCCAATGTATCTAAATACAAATTAGAGACATGTCATAATCGATCATTCCATCTTAAATAAATCAACAATGATTTGCGGCAATTTTTAACATCAACTTGAGGTTCAACATTATTGGATAAAAAATAATTAAGTTTTCTTTTTTGTGACTTATCACAAAAAAGAAAACTTAATTATTTTTTATGAGCAAAACAATTTAACAGATTTGGAGGAAAATAAAACCCAGAATGACGTCAGAATCCACGAAGACTTTTCATCCTTTAATAATCAGTTGTGCTTAGATTATTTAGTAAGATATATAAATGTAGGTAGAAAAAAAACAAAAACAGGGATAGCAATGGTCACAACGCACTGCACAATCAGGCTCAAACACACGCTTTCGGGGGTTCGTGGGATGCACACAACGATCCTGGGATCAAGTGCATTGACAAGTTTGGAGGTAACAAAAATGTTTATTTTTCCAAGATATATATATTAAATTATCCCAACTCGTGTTTATACTGGAATTAATGACCTACATTTATGGAAGTCATTACGAAGAATTAACCAGATTATTTATTGCGGACTATTGTAGCAGTATCTAAAAAGAAGCGACCAGCATAATGTTGAATTATATTTAACAATGACTGTCACATGTTATCTTCCGGACAGGATTCGTGTAACCATAAATGTCGTTAGCGCATTCCATACATAACACATTACACAATTAACGATGCAGAACACAAATGCTTAAAATAGATGTAATGAAATCCCCAATATTTTCTGATATTGGGTAAATTTGATATATAATAATATCTGGCCACTCGTATTTAAGAATACTCGTCTACTAGGGCGGCTAGCCAATCCCTATTGCAGACTCTCGCTCAGGCATATTTGTGTTTGTTCAACAACCACAGAGCCAAACTGCAGTTTATACTGCCACTATGCCGAGAAGACCTTAGTTGCAGAGAAGAGAGCATATTATCTTGATTGATCAACAATCTGAACAACACCAGCACACGCAAACACTCAATCACGATGACTTGTGACTTCGTGCTAGCACAGCTATTGACGGCCCCAAGTGTACCGTCAACCCAGTTTCACTCACAAGGTCAAACCGTGGTAGCTTTTTCATGCACTTTCCAAAGTTATCGGTCAGCAGGGATCGTCCCCCCGCCTCAAACTTTCTGGTGCGATATAGAGAACCAACTTTCCTTGAGGTAGATGACGTTATTGATTCAATGTATTTGTTTTATCTCAGGTCACTGGGAAGTGTGAGACCAAGCAGTCGCAAAGTGGTGCTCTCGTGGAGTTGAGCTGCTGTAGTTTCAAGTATTTAACCCAAAAACCAAACATTTAAGATAAAAAATAAATAAGGTTAGCGTGAAGTCAGAAGAACATAAGTAAAGGTGAACATTCAAAAAAAGTGTGGAAACGAGATAGATACCTTCTCTCCTACCATGAAAAGGAAAGCTAGTGAATGTTACACAAAATCTGTCTATACTTACAAGTTCAGTACATAATGTTGCAAGAGGCTGTGTTTTCCCACGAATCAGGAAAAGCATTTTTCTTCACGCCCTCAACGCCAAAACTGTTTTTTCGTGCAGACTCTCACTTTACCGACTGGCCTTTAAGGGTCATAGGACCGGCCAAGCGCGGAGCACACTAAATGGGGAAAAAGGAAGGAAAGTTATCACAACAATCGCATCCCCATCGAGGAGTGGTTAATAACTTTGTCACGGAAGCAATAAGACGACATTAACTTCGATATTTATGATCTTCTCCGCACTTGCGAAGCTAAATTTAATGAATACAGTAAATTAATTATTTATCATCCAAACACATATCCACTGATGTTTGAAATAGCAGTAACATTTAAGGATTTCACTCTTGATTTAAAAAAAATAACTAGAAACATGCCAGATTTGTTCAAACTCGGCACAAGGCCATCTTTACAGTGTATCCTATGTGAAAAGAGCAAATCAGACATGAGTATAAAAACTGAAAAAAAGTAAAGCTCGAAGAATTTTCAAAGTCGAAAAGCTCCCCCAAATTAGCGGTCGCCGAAGTACTCGTAAGAAAGCATTGTCTTCAGATGCTCGTGGATAAATAAACGGATGTAGTATATTAAACTTAATATGAGCAGTTCTCAAACATAAAACACGTGAACCCTAAAACAACTTTCTTTCTTCCGGGTTTCTCATCTTTCGAACTGCTTTCATGAACTTTCCATGCTGAAGCTAAAAGGGCTGTGAACACTATACCCATAAAACCCACCAACAAAGTAAATTCCCACTATAACATATTCATGAACATTTCGTTGTGTATACAATTTACGCCGTCTACTCCAAAACTATTTTTTCGTGCAAAGGAGCACTTTACTGATTTGCCTTTAAGGGTCATTTGGGTTAAAAAGACGCAAAACAATTGTCTGTCTATACTTCTGAGATGAGTAATTATTTATACTATTTATTGTAATTATTTATACTATTTATTGTAATTATTTATACTATTTACATTGTTCGAACTCTTGTCCTCATCTTCGTTGACATATTGTACGCTTCGGCCTTCTACAGGTGATAGCAGTTTTGAACTGAAGCCTTTATTTCTTCCGCTGGGTTAGATTTTCCTAGTTTCACTTGTCATGCCTCTTCATATCTCAGTATCAGTTATATCCCTTTAACTCCTGGACTCAATGGCCCAGTGGATAAAAGCGTTGATTGAATCCATTGATTTGACCCAAAGAGTTATGAGTTCAATACCGGCTACAGCTGTTGTGATTAAAAAAATAAACTTGGAGAGTTGAGAGTTGGAGATAACTGATACTAAGACACCCAGAATAGGTGTGGCAGTTGGAAAAGGCACAATGTACCTCGGTGGACAAAATAAAGTGTCTAGAAAAAGGCCGGAGCGTATAACGGCCGAAACGACATAAATATGGCAACAAAGATGAGGACAACATTTCGAAAAATGTTAATAATGTAAATAAGACAATTGCTGATTATTTTCTAACAGTTTATATTTGCTATTTAAGTTGATCATTTTTATATATTTTTTTATCATTATTGTATTATGTTGGAATTTTGGGGTACCCTGGTGTACTAGTGAGTCAGCCAAAATGAGCTGACTCATTTTATAGTTCACCAATAGAAAGGATAACCAATCAGAAGGCTCAAAATATTCAATGCGACGTCTATAAAGTCGGTCATGTTTTTCCCGAATATGCACTGCCAGCCTTTGATAACCCGGACGAGGCTCCGCCGAAGGGCACAGTCTCGTTCGGGGAGGTTGACTGCCCCGAACCCGTTTATAACGCGTTCGAATAGGGAATATTTTTGGCCGAGCCTACGGGCTCGGAGATCCCACGTTAATCCCGGCTTTGTGCCGCATGTAACCCTCGTGGGGGGGGTGGCTAAATATCACTGGCAGCCTTTGATATCGAAGACTGAAGAATTACAGAACAGCTGCTGGTGGTATTGGCGATATAGTCAGATTCAGTAGAGTGTCTGACTCGTGACTGTTAATCTTTGACGTTGTTTCATTGAACAGATTACATACTGCGCTGTATTCGATA
Organism: Acanthosepion lycidas; assembly: GCA_963932145.1. Taxonomy (NCBI): domain Eukaryota; kingdom Metazoa; phylum Mollusca; class Cephalopoda; order Sepiida; family Sepiidae; genus Acanthosepion; species Acanthosepion lycidas. Next base: position 118,918,040 of record OZ010585.1, read on the forward strand.
TTCATAGACTATGTTGAACATGGTCAGCATATTAGGTTGAGTCAAATAATTTACGCCTTCGAGAAACAATTCTAATGACCAATATGTCTTTCTAAGTAAACCGTTCCTTAAATATATCGTAGCAGGCGATGAAAAATAAGTTTACTACAATTCAACGCATAATGAAGTGGGGTGACAAGATTAACTCTTTTAGCATCCTGATACCACTTTCTTATCAATGTTGACTTTAGTACAAATACTTGCAAATAGTGGATCAACGAGCTTATTCAACTTAATACACATTTTCAGGAAATCTCAGCTTTTAATTGGTCAATAAACACACAAGTTGGCGTTGCAATCCACCCACGTACAAATATTTTTCCAACGCGTAACCAAGTCAAGTTTTCCCGCTGTTTTCCTGTGAGCCTGTCACGTGGTTACATTAATTATAAATAACAGACACAAGCTTGTTCGCCCTCTTCTTTTCTCTTTTCTCTTTTCCTGCGAAAATGTAACCTTAAAGGATTCCCGTCTTGACTATGTTCGGTTAGACGCCCATGAAAACATTCACGCATACACGTACTTACGAAATTTTCCAAACTACATTAAAAACATACAAAACAATTCCAAACAAGAACTTTTCTCTTTGAAATAATCTTCTAAATGTACAAGTTTATTCGGCATTTCTCTGTTTTATAATTCATTCAACTTTTGTGTGTTCAGATAAAAATATTTTAATTTCATCAGTAAATCTTTAATTCAGTCAAAGGGACATAACACCAACAAAATAGTAACCTCTATGCATGTTCTCCACTACCTTAGCCGGGTATTGAACTCACAATCTTTGGGTCCTGTCACTGGATCTAACGACTTTATCCACTGTATTACTGGTTCCCATATTGTATTCATTTCTATGCTTGGTCGGCTCAGGAGATTTTTGTGGCCTAGCATATGTGCTCATTCCTTAAGTTTACGAATTTTCCAGTGGCGATCTTTGTCTATGATCTCAACCTGATCCCACAGAGGAGTGCCAGAGAAAAGCGATAATAACAACAAAAATTGCAATATGAGCTGTGGTAAAAACATGTATGCTAACAGCAAAAATTGCAATATGAGCACTAGTAAAAAAATTGGTTGCTGAAGACATTAGGTTTATAATACCCAGAAATTCATACACAGATGTCCTCAAGGACACATGGCAGAGTGGATAAAGACGTTAGTTAGTTAGATCCAGTGATAGGACCCAAAAAATGTGAGTCTTTTGTACTATATTCTTACTCTGTCTACAAATTTAATTTTTTTTTTTTAATTTGTAGGTCTGATGAATTGGATCATGATTACGATTCCAATGCAATATATTATAACCACTGGATATTAGTGTTTGAGCCATATATATATATATATATATATATATATATATATATATATATATATATATATATATATATATATATGAGTAGACATGGAGAACTTTCAGAGGGAAATTAACAGGAGATAACTGATAACTGACATCCATTAAACGTGGAACTAGAACATTCTACCCCAGTGAGCGAAATAAAGGGTTCAGTTCGACATTCCAACCACCTGAAGAAGGCCGGATCGCACAACGGCCGAAACATTGTAATAAATATGGCGACAAAGATGAGGACAATAGTCCGAATAATGTAAATAATGAATTTGTACTTTAACTGATTTAAAACTGATAAACAAAAACAGATATTATTTATGACTCAAAGTAAAATAATTAATAGCAGTTTAACTCTGTGAAAATTTTACAGTTTTCTTATTTCAAATTTTTGATGAATCTTAATTCTTAAATTAATGATTGGCGACTTCCATGTAAAAATCCCTTACCGCATCGGTAAATATTTTTGCTTAACAACTTAACCAAAATATTGCAATAACAATCATAAATATGAATGCAGGTCATTATTTTAAGAAGTGGGTACAAATGAAAAAAAAATTAAATTGACATCTATTACCATTTACCCTAAACAGTCGTTAAACATTTCTATTTTTACTTTCTTTCATTCATTTTCTCGTGTCTTTTCCTCTCCTCTCCTTCCGCGGAATCAAAACGGAATAGTCCAATAGGCATGAAGTATTGGCAGGACGCAAGGGTCATGCAAACTAACAAATGGAGGGACAGGCACAGTTGTAAAAGGATTTTTCAGTTTTAAATCAATATTTGGGCTTCACTTCCTGTCATCGTTCTAACGGCACTGGCTGCAGGTTCATAAAAAGATTATTCTTGGATTTCTTATAAAAATATATAAAAAAAATGTAGGTTTGATTCAAGCATGTTCTTTCCATTTTAACCGAGTACCACGAGTTTTCCTGCTTGGTTCGAAAAAACGAAAAAACAAATGTAGAATCATGGAAAGGAGAAAGTGAATACAGGAGTGGACGACAACAATTGATCATTTGAGTTAACATCTTTGCTTTCTGTTCGGTGCGCAAAGGTTGTTTGTGTTAGGTGAGCTGGTTGTGGACAGAAGAAAGGAAGAGATACAAGATAGAAGGGTTGGGGTGAAGAAGAAATTGTTAGCGTGTACCAAAGAAATTTTATTGGCTCAACGGACCATACGATATATTTTAGCACTGTCATTCAGCAAATCAAGATGGCCGCGTTTAACTAAAGCCAAGCGAACAAAATATCATTTTGAAATGTGCATTTATTGTTGTATAGCCGTGGTTTTGTAACATCCCCAACACCCTCCAAACGCGCGCCCGCGCGCGCTCACACACACACACACACACACACACACACACACACACACACACACATATATATATATATATATAGTAAAAGAGAGAAAGAAAGAGATAATATTAATGGTCAATATATATATATATATATATATATATATATATATATATATATATATAGTAAAAGAGAGAAAGAAAGAGATAATATTAATGGTCAATATATATATATATATATATATATATATATATATATATATATATATATATATATATATTTCCAAGAGGATATAATCCAGATAGAGCTCAATGTCCAGGACAGAGTAAGAATATAATATAAAAGACTCAAACACTAATATTGCCAGGTTATTATTAATTACATTGGAATCGTAATCATGATCCAATTCAGCAAACCTACAAAATCAATTTTTTTTTTTTTTTGAATTTGTAGGTCTGATGAATTGGATCGTAGTTACGATTCTAATGTAATAAATTATAACCATGGAATATTAGTGTTTGGGTCTTATATATATATATATATATATATATATATATATATATATATATATATATATATATGAGTGGTCATTTTGGATACAAATGCGCTTATTTCTAACAATTTTTTGTGTTGTCTGTAAAAGTTTTACTCATTATTATCATTAATTACTTTATTTTTTATGTTGTTGATTATTATTAATCATTTTCATTCGTAGTTTTTTTTATTTTTATTTTTTTGTTTATTCTTTACTCAGTTGAACTCAACGAATGATTAGACGAGAGAAAAGTGGATATTTTAAAGAATTAGGACAAGCTGTAAACGTTCGTGTGAAGCTGAAAATGGACGCCTCGTAAAAAATGTAATCTTTCTCAACTAGTGTAAATTTATATCCACTATCTGCTCTGTATATTATTATGGTATTATGCGTTAAATTTATTTCCCGTATCTACTTTTGATAATATTATGATATTAAGCGCACTATAGGAAACAAAGACTGTGACACTCTTTGTAACACAGAGAGTAGCACAGCCCGCCATGTTTCCCTATATTTAAAAGAACGCATGCTTCCTAGTTCAGTCGTTCTCTTTGTTTCCTCTCGTGCGCAGGTCTATGGGGATAATACACACTGTTTAAAATCTGAAATAAATAGGGCGTCTATTTTAAATACGGATATGTACTAAAATAACGTTTGATGTACGCAAATATACAGAAAATTTAACAAATGATTTCAAAACATAATAACTTATAATTTTCATTAACATATATATATATATATATATATATATATATATATATATATATATATATATGGGGTGGAGAGAGAGTTGGGGGTGATACAGAAAAATAATTGTTTTGGCTTTAAATCTGCAGATGTTGATAAGACGTAGAAAGGGAATCAGTCAAGCAATCAATGATACATACATATATATATATATATATATATATATTTGTGTGCGTGTGTGTATATATATATATATATATAGAGAGAGAGAGAGAGAGAGTGATAGGGGCAGATATACAAAAATATATTTTGGGGGCTTTAAATAAACTGCAAATTGTTGATAAGCCGAAGAAAACGAATCAATCAAGATAATGAAAAGACAAAGTTTACTAAGAGCTACAAAAGATAGGAAATCGTGGAGAGATATGATCGTATATTTCTTTAAGGTAAATCAATGAAGAGGAATTGTTAAAAAGCCAAAGATATATCACGTAGTCGAAAGGAATTTGCTTCGAGTTTGAACCTGCAGGCAGTGTGTCCTTTTTGACTATTGCGTGTTGTACCCGATTAACAAAACCATCTTCTCGCATATTGGTGTCATTCTGAGGCATTAATGGCCCTCTGTTTGTTTCACATTGAATCGCATCTCTTTTTTTTCTTTTGTGTTTGTCATGTGCGACTGAGGGCGGATAACATGACTGTCTATAAAACTTTTTTTTAAATCAGAACCTACTATTCATGCGAACCAACAGGCATTTGAGGCAAAAGGATTATATTTGTTAGAGATTGAACTGCTTTAAGCATAAGAACTTGTAACTCTGGTGGACTTAGCGTCACTCCACAATAGGTACTCAATATTATTTTTTATAAAGAAAAACCTAATAGCAAACTCTTGGCGAGAATCGAACCCTTGTTTCCTGTAAAAAAATATGTGTGGTGTATTATATAGATTTACATCCATTTGATCTTATCATATCGCTTTTTCTTTCTCTCTCTCCCTATATATATATATAAAAGAGAGCTCAATGAAAAGTAGAGCAATATTGTTTATTTTACACTATTACAAACAAATGATGTCAAAATCGCTACACAATTGCTGTAATGTTTCGAATCATATCAATTCATCTCATCAGGCGATTGTAAATTATTGGTGAT
>OZ010585.1:118930599-118933099 GCA_963932145.1 Acanthosepion lycidas
TATGTATATATATATATATCTATGTATGTCTATATATATGTATATATATATATACCTATGTATGTCTATGTATATATATATATATATGTACCTAGATTATTGGCCTCCCTGCAAGAGCGTATTGAACAATTGCAAACCCTCTATACCTCCTTTATTCAACCAGTTCGAAGTCCTGGCCTCCTTTACCGACAAGGCTGAATGCTTTGCTCGGAAATTTTCATTCAACTCGACGCTCGACTCTTCCGGTGTACCCATACCCGACTTCCCTCTTAGAACTGAGGCCATATTGAGTGGGTTAAACATAACCCCATCTATGGTACTGGGCGTCATCTCCAATTTAGACCCCAACAAGTCTATTGGTGGAGACGGGATACCAGCCATTGTCTTGAAGAAATGCGCGCCTGAACTGGCGCCCGCCCTTTCTAAACTATACAACTACTGCCTCAAGGAATCTTGTTTTCTTGACTGCTGAAAGTCCTCTTCGATTGTTCCTGTCTTCAAGAACTCCGGCGACCCCTCTGACCCTTCCAACTACCGTCCTATCAGTCTCCTACCCCTCTTCGGCAATGTCTTCGAAGCCCTAATCAATACCGGGGTGGTTAACCACCTTACATCCCATAATCTGCTCTCAGACAAGCAATATGTTTTCCGCTTTGCCCGATCTATAGCTTCACTGAAACACACTACCGAGCTCTACAAAATAACGGGGAAGCCCGAGCCGTGGCACTAGACATCTCCAAAGCATTTGATAGGTTTTGGCATGCCGGCCTTCTTCGCAAGCTCCAGGGTTATGGCATTACTGGTCGATTATATAACCTAATACGATAATTCCTCTCAAACCGAAAATTGAAGGTCGTTCTCAATGGATTCTCCTCCAGTTCCTATCCCACGAACGCAGGCGTTCCTCAAGGCTCCATCCTAGGCCCCACTCTATTCCTTATCTACATAAAGGACCTTCCTGACGTAAAAACTTCCCAAGTTGGCCTGGCCGTGCGTCTTGAAAAAGACCTCCAATCGATTGTGAACTGGGACATGAATTGGCTGGTCAACTTCAACGCTTCCAAGACAAAACTGCTCTCTATTAGATCCTTCTCTTCCCTCCATTAGAATGACTGACGCTAAACTTCTCGAGAGCATCTCTCTGCGGCTTCTCGGTCTCACGTTGACTGCTGACCTGAGATGGAATAAATACATTGAATCAATTAACTCATCCACTGCAAGGAAAGTTGGCTCCCTGATCCGCGCCAGGAAGTTTTTCTCCCCAGAGTCGATCCTCCAGATCTACAAATCAACAATTCGCCCTTGCATGGAGTATTGCTGCCATATATGGTCTGGTGCCCCTTCTGTTTGCCTCGGGATTCTTGATTGGCTCCAGAGGCGGATATGCAATGTAGTTGGCCCTGACCTGGCGTCTCGTCTACAGTCACTTTCTCATAGACGCGCCGTCGCCTCCCTCTGTCTGTTCTACAAATACTTTCATGGAAATTGCTCCGAGGAGCTGCATTCACTGGTTCCCAGACGTCATGAGTTCCAGCGAATTACAAGGCTGGCATCCCGATCTCACCCCTTCACTGTCGAAACTCCTAAATGTAGCCGTCTCTTCTACTCTAAGAGCTTCATGTCTCGCACCTCTCGCCTGTGGAACTCCCTTCCCTTTTCCTGTTTCCCTGTGAGCTATAATCTCCAGCTATTCAAGTGTAATGTCAATCGACATCTCAAGTTGCCTTGATCTATCCACTACCTTCATCCTTTCTTCTATCACCCCTATGTGATTTTGCTCTAAATTTTCTGTAACCCCATGCGTCCTACTGGGTTCCCGCTTTACTTGGGGTGAAATGCTTAAAAAAAAGAATATATTAATTAAAGACATTTTTTTTTATGTTCTTTTTATAGATACAAGTATTTAAGTAAATGCTCTGTTTATAATAAACTGTATTAAATAACATTAACCGGCCTGAATGTCCGAGAAATTTTCATAGAAAATATTTGTCTTTGGACAGGATTCGAATCTGCATCCTATACGGAACCGTCATTTACGCTGACGTACCTAACCAATCTGCCACCAAGGATCGTTCGGTAGACAAGGTATTAAATAACATTTACCGGCCTATGAAAATTACTCGGACATTCAGGTCGGTAAATGTTGTTTAATACTGTTTATTATAAACAGAGCATTTACTTAAATACATGTTAACTTGTATCTATAAAAAGAACGTTAAACATAAAAAAAAATAAAAAAATAAAAATAAAAATGTCTCTGTCCATTTCGTAATATATATGTATGTATATATATATGTATGTATGTATATATATATATATGTATATATATATATATATGTATATATATATATATGTATGTATATGCGTGTATATATATGCATATATATATATATGTATATATGTGTGTGTGTATTTATATATATGTGTGTTTGCGTATATATATATATATATATATATATATATATATATATGTATGTATGTATATATATATATATTTACA
>OZ010585.1:118938099-118978099 GCA_963932145.1 Acanthosepion lycidas
CCGGCGTTATCTGGGTTTATTCAAACAAAGATCACGAACCTCATCCAATCTGTAAAGTTAAAATAAAGAAGATTTTTCTTTAGTGCGTCTTATCTATATGGCGAAAAATTATAATGACATGAAGAGTGAAAACATTTATAACAGGAGAAAGTTGTTTTTTACAGAAGCATAGAAGATAACAAAAAATATTTGTCAGCAAATGAAGAGTACATTAATCGCAATCGACCTTCGAAAATTGTTGAGGAGAAATGCTTTGTTGACAGCTTTTGCTCAAACTACATCGAATGAATAACATGCATTGGAAGGAGAAGAAATTCAACAAAAACTTCTAGCACCCGTGCCAAGGATGAAAACCAACATTCACAAAAACTGTATAGAATTGTTCTTTGCCTCTCAGTTTCGACAGCTCGAGTAGCATAGTTCTGGCAGCGTTTCTTCCTCGTCTAGTTAACCGTTGCTCATTAGTTTCTGCTGACCTTGCATTAGCTGTATGAATAGCATTTTGTGTCAGTCTAATTGTTACGAAGCGTTTCTTCTCCGTGCTTTCATGCATTTGACTGTAGTAGCGGCACATCCAAGGGAAGGATTTCGCTTTCTTGGCATTACTGTCAAGCTATAGTTGGAGGGGTTTGGCTAAGCTTTTTGAATAACAATGAAGTAATCAATTAAAAAGCAAGAATATTATACACATTAATGGAAAAATAGCCACAATAAATCAAATGCAAGTTTATAAGGGAGACCACGGGAAAGTCGTAAACAATTATAAGCAAGCTCGTAAAGTTAGGATTTATCTAAAAATAGACTACCAAAAAAACGTTCTAGTGATAAAAATAAAAATTAACGTGCAGCTAGAAACCTACTCACTATGAGCGTTAAAACGTACACGCTAAGTTTAGCATAATTATAAGTGAATCGAAAGAAGGTCTTTACATTATAAGTGCATTTTCCAGAATAAAACTGTCAAAATTTTAGGGCTTAAGTTTCCACATATATGAGTTAGTAATCATTATTTAAACGCTAAGAAGATGAGAAATACATAATTAAAAATTGGTATTTACGCTTAAACTTTTTAATAATATGATTTTCAAAAATTTAAATTTAAAGTATCAAAAATTCAAAATAGGAAAGCAGCCTACCTTTTTACTGGATGACAACTTTGATGCGAATGAGATTTTTTTGCATTTATTTCATCACATAGCACTAATGAACACTACACATAAAGCAAAATCGATAGTACGCACTACATAACTCGATCGATCACTGCACGTGGAGCAAAATCAATTGTACACACTACACATCGCGATTGATCTTGCACTCGCCTCTTATACCTACGTGCACTTCTCTCATCGGTGCACACTTTCGTTTGCACTTATCCTTTTTTTCTTATGGAAGGATGCCGTAAAGTTAATGCAAACTAAACTATTTCAGTACCAAAACGGGAAATCCAAGGGAAAAACTGATAATTTTCATAATATATTTATGATACATGGGGGTGTCAGTTTTGATTTTGAGTTGATTTATCTAAACAGAAATTATGTGCAAATTTTCATCGGAATGCTGCTAACCACTACAATTGAAAGACTAATGGGGCAGCAAGGTGTTTATGGGTCATCTTGGGGGACCCTTATGTAGTTTTCAAAATCTGATAATCGCTTTTGATTCATTTTAAGATTGTAACATACATGTAAAATTCCGTCGAAATCGAAATTTCAAGCCAAAGTACAGGTTTAAGATCCATAGCAACTGAAATAATAAAGTACATCTTTTTTAAGTTTTCTATTTAATCGACTTTATGGCCAAGTCTGTAGACAACTGAAAATTTTCGGGGTTCCCGGCTGGTCCCCTAACTCGCGGAGATCCCAGTGTTGATCCACAGTGAATTCCAAGTGACTACTTCAGTTGCTCAATATAATCTCTATATGTACTGAAATTTTCGGTGAAATTAGGGAATACTGCTACAAAATACACTTGAAAAGCAGTTGAAGGATCAATGGGTTTGTAGGGTCATCCCGCCCTCCATCATGCATTTTAAAAAATCTGACAACCGATTTCTATCTCTTTGTAAGAGTGTAACAAACATGCAAAAATTCATCAAAATCGAAGCAATTTGAATTTGGGGGGGGGTCCCTTTGGGGCACCCTGGGGGTCCCAGTGTCGAGAGAAACGAAAATCAATATAGCGTATAATAAGCGTGACAGCAAGTTTCATAAACTTATCAAGTTTCATTAAAATCGGCCTTAGGGTTTAGACTTCAAGTCTGAAAGTTTAAAAACAACCAAACTAATGGAAATTCCCATTTAAACATTATATTTATCGATTATCGGTTATTGATTTTTGAAGAATGACTAATTTTTTTGCCCAGACACACCCAGTATCGAGTACAATCTATGTTCCAAATTTGGTGGAAATATGCCTTATGGTTCTCAAGTAGTTCGAGAACACATACACACACACAGTCTGTTTATATATATATATATATATATATATATATATATATATATATATATATATATATATATAGTCCCGTCCAAAAGTATTGGAACGGCGAGGACAATTTCCTTGTTTTTGTTGCTCAAGACATTTTGGTTTTCAGATCAAAAGATGAATATGAGGCAAAAGTTCAGAATTTCACCTTTCCTGGCATCTACATTTAAACGACTTAAACAACTTAGGACATACCACCTTTTGTTTGAACCCGGCCATTTTTCAAGTTTACAAAACTGTTGGAACATGTGACTTGATAGGTCTTTCTTGTTGTCCTCCTGATTCTTTTTAGATTGGTAGTTTAAACATTAAATAGCAGTGAATAACTACTTTTTGTTTTATCCTTGGGTGTCAACTGTAAATATTAAATTTCTTTTTAAAACAAACCAACACGAAGACAAAAGTGTTGCCAATGGGAGAACAGCAAGCCATTTTGCAGCTGAGAAAAGAAGGAAAATTAATCACAGCTATTGGACAAACATTGGGCATATCAAAATCAGCAATGTGGAATATATTGAAAAAGAAATAAACTACTGGTGTACTGAGCAAAATGTCGGCCAACAGCAGCTGATGACAGAAATGAGATCTGTGAAGAAAAAAACACAAACAACAGTCATTGACATCGCCAACAACCCACACATTGCAGGGGGTGAAGGTTTTACAATCCAGTAATCGAAGAAGACTTTGAAGGCAGAAATACAGAGGCCATGCCACAAAATGTAAACCACTCAATAGCAGTAAGAATCTGAAGGTCTGATTAAAATTTGGAAGGAAGTGCAGCAATTTACTGAGGAGACCAGGATTAATCTCTAGCAAAGTGATGGAATGGCCAAAGTGAGAAGAATGAAAGGTTCAGTTTATGATCTAAAACATACAAGTTTATGTGTAAATCCTGGTGGCGCCATTGTTTTGATTTGAAGTTACATTGCTGAATCTAAAACAGGTTCATTCGTAATTATTCATGATGTAACTCATGATGGTAGCAGCAGAATGAATTCAGAAGTCTACATAGATATTTTATGTGCCAATATACTGAGAAATGCACCCAAACTAATGGGGAGGAAGTTTATCACGCAGCAGGTCAATGACCTAAAAAATAATGCCAACACATCAATGGAATTACCTAAGGGGAAAAGTGAACAGTTTTAGACCGGCCAACTCAATCACTGGACCATAACCTAATAGAGCATACATTTCATCTTCTGAGGAGCAGACCGAAGGAAGAATGTCCCCGAAAAAAACAAGAACTGAAGAAGGCTGCGTTAAAAGTCTGAAAAAGCGAACGAAGAATGTAACAATTTGGTAATGTCAAAGGATCATAGGTGTAATTTGGTTATTGCAAGCAAGGGTTATGCCTCCAAATATTAAATGCTATTTACTTTAAGACTAAGTTTTAATACCAGGGAATAAAAGCTGGAATTCGAAACTCTTGTCTCGTATTCATCTTTTAATCTTAAAACGAAATGTTTTCAGTGAAAAATGTGACGTCGTCCCCTGGTCGCAGCGCCAACCGTGACGTTCTATCCTAGTCTACCACGGCACCAACTGTGACGTCCCTAAACAGCACCAATTGTGAAGTCCTCGCCGCGGCGCCAGCCGTTCGCTCCTCGCTGCTCCGTTCGGGTGTCGCTGCTCCAAATGTGACGTTCTAACCTTTTGATGATTCGGGTGGGAATCTGGTTAGATTTTATATCAGTCTCGTCGTTCCCAACTCGCTTCCAACGCCTGGTTACCAAGGTAACTGCACTGATCCCCCAGTCCGCCTACCCACGTTGTGAATTGATCTTAGGCAGATGAGATCAAACAGTGGTTGGGGCCGTACTGCAAACCGAGTTCAACGGGGGTGATACCACACAAATATGCATAAAAGACAATAAAATGAAAACTCAAAAGTTCAAAGTATCAAAGAAAAAGGTAACAAACTTTATGTCTAGTTGTTCGATACATAGGACTGCATCTATCTCCTGACCCGTTCTATGGATTGTGACACGTCGTTTTCCGCTAGGCAAGTTTTAACACTTCAAGTTGTCTGCTCTCTGAGAAATTGGTGTTTCGGTGGGTCTTTGGACGAAAGTCAGAAAAAAAAACTTATTTCGGTGATCTGGATCTAAGTCGCTCTTCAAAATAATTGTTCTTGGGTTGAAGAGAGGTCCGGAATGTGCGTGAATCTTGGTCAGCTATCTGCGAGGCTTGCTTCAACTGAAGACTGACTCTGGGAACTGCTGGAACTCAAATCAACTCTGCTCGTTGTGGCTTCGTTTATATGGACGCCGACCCAAACCGGGGTGAGTTTGTCGGCGCCAGGGGGTTCCTCGATAATTCTAAATACATATCCACCTCTCTGGTTAGGAATTTCCACCTTTTTCCATTTTTGGGAACCTTTCCTCGCTACCACCTACTCATCATACTTCAGAGGGGCGTGAACTGCCCTCTCCACATCTTCGTAGCAACCTCTCTTACTCATCCTCCAGATGGGCTGCAACAGCCTCCCTCATGCGTCACGTGATCACCACTCGACCAATGATATCTTAGTCGGGCGTGGACGAATCCGCGGCTTTGTTTCAGGAAGAAAAAAAATATCTTGCTTAACTAAAAAAAATTATCTCTTCTCTTTCCCTTTTCTTCCTCTTAATGGTGTTATCATTTCTCTGGCCGCGAACGGGACAATATGACAATGGCGGTCATAACTCTTGTTCTACACGTGGTTTACGTCAGGTATTTTATCGCTAATTATCAGAATGTGTGGTCTTCCTAACACGGTCTCAGAAAGAAACATCTCCAAAGTTTCAGTTAGTCTGTCGCCTAGAAAAAAAACAAAAAAACACTTCTAGGTTCCCATTCATTTTCCTTCGGTACATATTTCTGATAACATAATTCTATATCTGTCCAAAGTCCCTTTAGTTGCCTGTTTTTCGTCACTTATCGAAATAACATTTTCATTTGAATTTTTTTTCTTTGGCCAGCCGGTCTGTAGTTGATAATAAGATGTCTTCCCGTACCAATAGTTTGTTTTCATATCCTTAGATAACACAGCCGATGCCAAAACATATCTGATTCTTTCCTTCTTTCCCTTTCTTTTTACTCAGAATTCCCCTGTCATTGTAATGACACTCTTTCGCCATTTGTTACTTATCAAAATATCCTTTTATCCATTGTCTGTTAGCCGTGTGTGTGTTCTTGCTTATCACTCACGATTCGGTTCTTAGCCTCTCCTTTTCTTTCTTTTCCCTTTCTGCCTCGTTAAATTGTGTCACAATCCTCCCCTAACCGATTTGTCATTTACCCGTAAATGACACCTAAACCCAAATACACCATTTAACATGCATCATGCATTTGTCCCATGCAATTCTATACTACTTTCCTACATGCAACGTAATGTTCTCTTTCAAGTTCTTCTGTTCTACATGCAATGTAATGTTCTTTTTCATCTTCTTCTGCCCTACATGCAATGTAATGTTCTTTTTCATCTTCTTCTGTTCTACATGCGAATGTAATGTTCTCTTTCAAGTTCTTCTGTTCTACATGCAATGTAATGTTCTTTTTCATCTTCTTCTGTTCTACATGCAATGTAATGTTTTTTTTCAAGTTCCTCTATTCTATATGTAATGTAATGTGTGCGTGTGCCTGTGGGTGCAGATGTGATTACTATGGCTGGTTCTTCTTGGTCAATGTTTTCCTCTCCGCTGTGGGAGGTTTTTCCGCCGCACGTGGCGGTCTCACGCCAGCCTCCTCCGCTGGTCTTCCTGCAATTTCTTCGCTGATTCTGTATGAGTAAGGAACACTGCTCGGCATCTCCCTCCTGAGTTGCTGCATGCGCATTGGATTGTCGTTCGTTAATCTCCTCTTACTCTTAATCTTCCATACTACTATACCCCCGATAGCTATAACTATGAATGTACCCATCACTATTGACCAACTTATCGCGATCTGCTCATCGCCTTTCCAAGCCATACCTTCATTTCCCAACGCACTTAACTTGTCCCTCAATTGATCCATATCGATCTTTTCTATCGGCATTTTATTCAAGGTAACATTGGAGAATTTCTTCACTATTGGCTCCCATAATTCTGTACAATTGACTAAGCCTCTGCCAATCATTTCTATGATTGAGTCTTTCTCTTCATATCTTTCTTCTTCCAGGTAATAGGGGGGTAAGGACATAGATATCCCAAATGCCGAACATCCCATGGGTAACTTTAACAGGGATAATGGTGGCCTTTCTCTTAATGTCCTTATGGACTCTCCCCCACACACCCTAGACAAGCCGATAGGTTTCTGTGTGGCTACTGCCCACACCCCGTCTGAAACACTGATAGCTTGTGGTAATGCCGTGTTTGCTAATATTTCCACTTGGCAGGTTCTCTTAATTCCTTCTCTCTTCCCTTCAAACAATTCTAGTATGCACATTTTGCGGTTACCAGTTATATAGATAGGGCTTAACGAGGTACAAGTCCCTAGAGCATCATCTCTACACTTTCTAGCTTCTTCAGCTGTTAGCAACATGAATTTCGTTCTCCCTGAATTTAAAGCTATGTATTCTATTTCCACCTTGTACCCTGCTATCATTCCCAAACCTTGATCTCTTCTGGGGTAGGGAATGGGTAAATTTATAACCTGGGATATCTCGAATATACTCTCTCTATCTAACAACGGAACAGATATCACAAACAATAGTCGTCTATTTTCCAACAAGGTTACACATTCCAGTGCATTATAATATTTCCACAATTCTTTGGTGGGGTCCACTGGCAGCCTTAAATGGTGGGGTAACTCGGCCTGTATTCCGAGTAGCACTTCCCTTAGGCGACCCGGGTTTACTATGCTTGTGGAGAGGTGTCCCAATGACAGCATGTCTAATTGCGCTCTCACGTGTTCCAGCAAGGTCGTCACCGACTGACTAGTTTGTCGTACCTTATTCGAAATTGTCATCAGTTGGAAATATTTTTGCATGAATCCGCTCATTTCTTGTAATTCGATCATTACAGTTTCTGTATCATTAATTACCTCTTGTCTCAACCCTGCCAGGTTATATATTAACCAATTGATTCTGGCTCTGTTTTTGGCCACCTCTAACCTTGTCACATTTAATATGGTCACACTCTCCCTTGCCACTTGAGCAAGCGTCCTCTGGTTTACTTCCACTTCTTCCAGTTTCCTTCTTATGAATTTAACGTCATCTTCAGTCACTGTTCCAAACAGGACATTTAACGCTTTTCCTACAATCGGAACTACTGATCTCTTTTCCCGCGTCTGCAGTAACTCTATTCCGTTCAGGTAATTTTGCATGTCCCTCCATTGAGCCACTATCATAGTGGCCTCTGATTCCAGGGAGTGTAGTAAACTAAGATACCCTTTTTCCTTGGGATAATCTTGCCCTACCTTCAACCGGGCTGCATCCAGCTGCGTTAGCTCATTTCTTAACTTATTTAGTAGCGACTCGTATGGTTTCAAATCTATCACGAATGTGATCAACCATTTAGACCTGGTTATTATTACTTCACTCGTCTTTTTTAAAAATGGTGTTTCGGCTGTGCTTCCCAGCTTCCGCCATCGTCAACATCAGTGCGGCTATCATCATCATCATCATCAGCCCTTTCATCTTGATCATTCCTGTAAGGTAACAAAATTCTCTTGTTATTCTTCACAACCATTCAGTCTTGCTCAATTCATCACTCAATTATTCCATAATTTCTTACTACGTTCAGCTCTTCCCTCCTCTAACTAACTCCTAGCAGACAGAATGGCCCGTACAGGTGTGCGTGGCGCCCACTCCCAAAGGTCGTACTTCATGACACCACTGATGGCCAGTCAGCAATGCCAATAATCTTCTTCCGTCCTTCGTGAGATGCAGCCCGCGACTCCATCCCCTCCATCCACATCTAACACAGTCAGCCAGCAAGTTTTTGGATGAGCCAGTGTCGTTACCTGTCGACACCGACTGTTTCTATTCTGCACAGCCTTCTTTGTTCTACTGAGATTTGGGGTTCTTCACCCTTCTTGATCTCATCTTCCGAGGTGGTCCCTGCTCAACCTTCCCTTTGGGTTTAATTCCCGTCCAGGAGGTGTTTTGTCCTCTTCTTCCTCCACTGATTCTTCCTTCTGTTTAGAGTCCTCACCTTGGACGTCTTTAATACCTCCTGACTCTATGTCTAGATCTCTCCTGTTCCTTAGCTTTTCCTTGAGCTGGGAAAGGGGTATTTGATCCTCTTCCTCCCACTCGCTGGGCCCTTCGTCCTGTTCAGGGTGCCTCTTTTTAGAGCCCTTGGCTGCTTGATTGGATCTCCTCGTCTTTCTCTTCCTTTCCTTTGGACATAGGGGTGCGATGGCGACCTCGCAGGGTCTTCTCTGCACCGATTCAGTCGACGACTGAACACCGCTGATATCCGCCGAGGGTTCCAACCCCGTCATTCGGATCGCTTCGTCTATTTCAGCCTTCTTTAGATCATTGGCATGGACCCTCCTTGCTCGTCCTGCCACTTGATCCCATATTACATATGATACTGGACCCGTCTGCTCTACTATCCGGTAGTGCGGTTCCCATCTTTGGTCCAGCTTTCCTTCTCTCTGGTGGATTTTATAGTAGACAGGGTCTCCAAACTTCAATTCTACTACCTTTCTTTCAGCATTCACTCTATCATTTCTTTTCTTCTAGGCCCTCTTTATTCTTCTTCTGGCCTGAACAAATATTTTATGTTGTTGTTCTAGCAACAGCTGATGATGATCTTCTCCCATATACTTTCTTCGGGGCTTCAATAGGATATCAACAGGCAGGACCACGTCTCTGCCAAACAACATAAAGTAAGGAGAAAATCTGGAGGTTTCGTTTATCGTAAACCTCACGGCCGCCAGAGCCTGTGTCAAATACAAGTCCCAGTTTCCAGTGTTCTCTCTGACCAGCTTGGCCAATACATCTCCCAAGGTTCTATGAAACCTTTCCACTTTAGCATTTCCTTGGGGGTGATATGGAGATGTTTTTACATGCTCTATATTCAAACCTGTCAGCACTTCTCTCATTATGCTGTTTACATTCTCCGTGCCATTATCTGTTACCAACTGCACAGGGGCGCCATACCTAAGGAAGATTTCACTTATTATCAAACCGGCCACAGTTCTAGCCTTCTTGTCTGGTACTGCAAATGCCTCAGGCCAATTTGTTAGCCAATCGACAAAACTCACTATGTAGTTGTTTCCCTGCGCAGTTTCCCCATATGGTCCTGATACATCCATACTCACTTTCTCGAAGGGGAAGTTCGGCACGTCCGTCTCCTCCAATGGTGCCATTTCCTGCCTTCTGCTCTGCGACTGGCACACTACGCAGCTCCGAACATAGTTAGTGACCTCTCCGTACAATTTGGGCCAATAGTACTTTCTTCCTATTAGATCACATGTCCTATCAATTCCCATGTGACCCAACCTCTCGTGGCACTGTTCCAATACCTCTGGTCTTAAACTTTTGGGCACATACAACTTGGGCTTGACTTCTTCATCACTGCCTGAGAGATAATACAGCCTTTCCTCTATTATGGCATACTTGGTGGTCTCTCCTGCCTCCACCTTTTCTCTCAGGGCAGCTATTTTCACTGTCTGCCTGCTCCTTCTCAATTCCTTCTGTCCAGTAGGGATCGGTTATTATCTGTGTGTCCCCTTCTTCGTCCGATTCTAACATAGGGCGATCTTTTAGCTTATTAGAGTTAATTACTCCTATTCTATAGGCTTTATCATCTACTCCCTGCTCTACTTTTACAGATCTTTTTTCCAGTTGTTTCGGTATTCTTGAGAGTAAATCTGCGCACGTGTTTTCCTTCCCTGCCAAATACTCTATCTTACAGTGGTAGCCACTTAACTTAAGTGCCCACTGTTGAATCTTCTTATTATTTGTCCACTCTGCCTGCAATAGGTACTGCAGAGGTTTGTGGTCTGTTTTTACAGTAAAGACCGCACCATTCAAGTAGTAGTCCAGTTTTTAGAGAGTATACATGATAGCATATGCTTCTCTTTCTATTACTGGCCATCTCTGTTGTGTCTCTGAGAGCTTATGAGAGAGAAAGTATATCGGTACTTCCTCTGGTATGCCTGGCACTGGTCCTTCTTTATCGGGACACGTCTGGGTAAGAACTGCTCCTACACTGCTCACTGGCATCAGTGTATAGTACCATGGGCTTGCTGAGGTCCGGGTACGTCAGCAGTGGGACGGCTGTCAACTGTTCTTTTAACGTATCAAATGCCTGTTGACAATCCTCTGTCCACTTGAACCTAGCGTATTTCTTCGTCAGGGCTACTCGTGGTATGGCAATTCTCGAAAATGCCGGGACGAAGCGTCGGTAGTAACCTATACCTCCTATAAAACCTCTTACCTGTCTCACTGTCTTAGGTTCTGGCATTTCCCTTATGACTTTCACCTTATCCATGTCGAGTTTAATACCGTCTCCGTTTATAACAAAGCCCAAATATCTAGTCTCCTCCTTCAGAAACTGACACTTCGACAATTTCAATTTTAAGCCGTGTTTTCTTAACCTTCCCAACACTTGTTTTAGATGGAAAAAGTGTTGTTCTACTGTCTCCGAAAATATTAAGATATCGTCCAAATATGCCATGGAAAAGCTCTCGTATCCTCCTAACACTATTGACATCAGCTGTTGGAAGATCCCCGGGGCATTAGCTAAACCGAATGGCATCACCCTGAACTGAAACAGTCCTAGGTGACACGTAAATGCGGCCTTCTCCTTGTCAGCCTCATCAAGGGCTACCTGCCAATACCCGGACCTCAAGTCCAACGTAGAGAAGTACTTTGCCTTCCCTAATAATGCCAATATGTTATCTATTAGTGGCAATGGCACCGCCAACGGCTTCGATATAGAATTCAGTTTCCTAAAATCTACACAAAAACGGTGCCCGCCATCTTTCTTACCTACTATTACGATTGGGAAGCTCCAAGGGGAGATCGATCTTTCGATCATCCCAGCTTCCAACATCTCTTCTACTGCCTCTTCTACAAGGGGTCTTTTATGAATAGGTGTCCGGTAGGGTTTTAATTTCACAGGGGGGGTGATCTCCGGTGTCGATTTTCATTTTGACTGTGTGGGTCTGGCCCAATTCCTTGTCTGACTGGGCTACCACATCTCGATTACCCCTCAGCAGACCTCCCACCCTGGTTCTAAATTGATCCGGTGCTAATATATCTTCGTCCACTATTCCTTCTGTTTGCTCTACAAGTTTTCTTCGTTCCTCTTCGAATCTCACCCGATTCAGAGTCCGTAGGGTTAGCGCTTTCCCTATCTTTTCCCCTCTCCTAACCTTTATAGTCTTTTGGGCCTGGTTCACCATCATAATGGGCACTAATTCAGCTGCCTCCACCAACGTCTCACACAGAGTTACCTCATTCTCTTCTAGGCCCTTCCCTTCCACAGGGACCAACTGCAGTGGTCCTTTTCCTATTTTCTTCCCTGATATTAACCTACCCTTTCCCGACACCCCCGTTCTAGGGGGTAGCTTTACATCTTCCTCCGCCACTATTGTTATATCTTCTTCCGGTGGGCATCCCAATGGCGTTCTCTCGCCATTCACTATCAGCACAGTGGGGTTGAACTCTATCTGGGCCCTCTGGCTCCGGAGCCAATCTTCTCCCAAGATTGCCTCCGTACACAGGTCGGGGGTTACGTAAAAATTTTGGGTGCTTCTTAATTTCCCAATCCTCACAGGGAGCCTCACTATCCCTTTTATCTTAAGGGGGGTTCCACCTGCTTGCGTGACCTCTATGTCCGCTTCCTGTAACCTACTCTTCCGTTTCACCCGCCTGTATGCTTCCTCCCTCAACAATGACACAGATGCTCCTGTGTCTACCAGAGCTTTCATCGCCTTACCCCCTATCTCTGCTCTACAGGATAGCTCCTTCTCTTGCGTCAGCGAAGAGAACACTTGGGCTTTCCTCTTCCTGGGTCCCACCCTTGGGTCATCCCAGCCATAGGCGCCGGCAGCAATAAATCACCTTCATTATTCTTACGGGGGGGAGTTCTGCGCTTTTCGCACCTGGGCGGGCCCGGCTGGACCTCTCCCAGTCTCCCGCGACTGTTCCTAAGGATACAGCTTCTCTTCAAGTGCCCTGGTCTCCTACAAAACCAGCACCTTCTTGCCGGACAGTTCGCCGCAAAGTGGCCCACCTGACCACATGTCCAACATTTTGCTCTTTTTCTCTTCAACTGGGCTAACCTCTCGTTTACTCCCGGGGGGACCTGTCCTCTACCCAAGCGGCTCGCCCGACCACAGGTCCAAGCTTTTATTTCCCTTCTTTTTAACTGGGCCACCCTCCCTCTTAATTCCGGGGTGGCCCGCTGGCTTTTCCCTGGTCTTGTCTCTTGGGCTCGGCCTTCTTTGTTAATATCGGTGGGGCGCCTTTTCTCAGCCCGCGCCACTTGTCCAGGTGTCCTCTCTTTCCACACCTGGTGCACCTGTCCTGTTCGAAGTCTGGGGGCAAACCCCACTTCGTCGGACATTCCGCCGCTCTGTGGTCCTCATGCCCACAGGTCCAGCAGACCAGCCCGTATCTACCCGGCGTGGGCTTATAAAATCCATGCCTGGTTAACCATGCCTTTCTATTGGTGTCTTCTTCTCACACCTCAGGCTGATCTACTTCTAGCTTGACCCTCCGATTCCACGCGGGGGGTCTTCCGCCTTTCCCCCTTTTTCCGACCTCTTGACTTAGTATCTGGTTCCTTCTTGGCTCTCCTTGGCCAGCTCTATTGCTGCCGATAGTCTCACCGGCACCTCTTTCAGCACGTCGTGACGAACACGCTCGAAACTTAGGGCCTCCACATACAGGTCTTCTTTACTGGGCCTGCATGACCGCATTGTCTCTAACCACTTCTGGGAAGGCCAATGATGACAGCTTCCCCGCTCGGGCCCCCAATTCTCCAGGGGTTTCGTCCCGCAGCTGTGTCAGCTTTAAGAGGACCCTCATGGCCTCTATAGCCGTGCCCTCGTCGGTGAATTCCTTGGTCAATAGTCCCTTTAATCTTTCCCAAGATAAGTGGGGTTGACTCTCCAAGAGCTCCTTCATAAACTCAGAGGCTTCCCCCTTTGTGGCATCATATGCCAGATACAGGGTCTCCTGATCTGTGAGTTCATATATAATTCGGCTCTTCTCCAGGATTGCCAGCCAGTTTTTGAAATCTTTCCCACTGCCGTCAAATGCTGGGACCCTCGGTCCACCCAACAACTTTCTCAGGTCAGCTGACAACCCTTGTCTAACCCCCTCTTCATCCCCCACTGCTCTATCTGGATCATAGTCCGACATATTTAAAGAGAAAGACAATCTACGCAGCAACAATCGAGGTTGGGAAATCAAACAAAGTGTCCTACCTTACAGACGATTCTGTTCTCGTTCCTCTCGGTCCCGGGTCGTTTTGATTCCTATTCGAAATTTCTCAGCAACAGCAGTCGATCCAGGATCCTGTCCTGCTGTCACGGTACTAATTGTGGCAGTGGCTGTTCCAGGGTCCTATCCTGTGGTCACGGCACCAGTTGTGACGTCGTCCCCTGGTCGCAGCGCCAACCGTGACGTTCTATCCTAGTCTACCACGGCACCAACTGTGACGTCCCTAAACAGCACCAATTGTGACGTCCTCGCCGCGGAGCCAGCCGTTCGCTCCTCGCTGCTCCGTTCGGGTGTCGCTGCTCCAAATGTGACGTTCTAACCTTTTGGTGATTCGGGTGGGAATCTGGTTAGATTTGATATCAGCCTCGTCGTTCCCAACTCGCTTCCAACGCCTGGTTACCAAGGTAACTGCACTGATCCCCCAGTCCGCCTACCCACGTTGTGAATTGATCTTAGGCAGACGAGATCAAACAGTGGTTGGGGCCGTACTGCAAACCGAGTTCAACGGGGGTGATACCACACAAATATGCATAAAAGACA
The DNA here is from genome assembly GCA_963932145.1 of Acanthosepion lycidas. Taxonomy (NCBI): domain Eukaryota; kingdom Metazoa; phylum Mollusca; class Cephalopoda; order Sepiida; family Sepiidae; genus Acanthosepion; species Acanthosepion lycidas. Next base: position 118,952,495 of record OZ010585.1, read on the forward strand.
ATAAAATGAAAACTCAAAAGTTCAAAGTATCAAAGAAAAAGGTAACAAACTTTATGTCTAGTTGTTCGATACATAGGACTGCATCTATCTCCCGACCCGTTCTATGGATTGTGACACGTCATTTTCCGCTAGGCAAGTTTTAACACTTCAAGTTGTCTGCTCTCTAAGAAATTGGTGTTTCGGTGGGTCTTTGGACGAAAGTCAGAAAAAAAAAACTTATTTCGGTGATCTGGATCTAAGTCGCTCTTCAAAATAATTGTTCTTGGGTTGAAGAGAGGTCCGGAATGTGCGTGAATCTTGGTCAGCTATCTGCGAGGCTTGCTTCAACTGAAGACTGACTCTGGGAACTGCTGGAACTCAACTCAACTCTGCTCGTTGTGGCTTCGTTTATATGGGCGCCGACCCAAACCGGGGTGAGTTTGTCGGCGCCGGGGGGTTCCTCGATAATTCTAAATACATATCCACCTCTCTGGTTAGGAATTTCCACCTTTTTCCATTTTTGGGAACCTTTCCTCGCTCCCACCTTCTCATCATACTTCAGAGGGGCGTGAACTGCCCTCCCCACATCTTCGTAGCAACCTCTCTTACTCATCCTCCAGATGGGCTGCAACAGCCTCCCTCATGCGTCACGTGATCACCACTCGACCAATGATATCTTAGTCGGGCGTGGACGAATCCGCGGCTTTGTTTCAGGAAGAAAAAAAATATCTTGCTTAACTAAAAAAAAATTATCTCTTCTCTTTCCCTTTTCTTCCACTTAATGGTGTTATCATTTCTCTGGCCGCGAACGGGACAATATAACAATGGCGGTCATAACTCTACAAGTGGTTTACGTCAGGCATTTTATCGCTAATTATCAGAATGTGTGGTCTTTCTAACACGGTCTCAAAAAGAAACATCTCCAAAGTTTCAGTTAGTCTGTCGCCTAGAAAAAAAAAAAAAAACACTTCTAGGTTCCCATTCATTTTCCTTCGGTACATATTTCTGATAACATAATTTTATATCTGTCTAAAGTCCCTTTAGTTGCCTGTTTTTCGTCACTTATCGAAATAACATTTTCATTTGAATTTTTTTTCTTTGGCCAGCCGGTCTGTAGTTGATAATAAGATGTCTTCCCGTACCAATAGTTTGTTTTCATATCCTTAGATAACACAGCCGATGCCAAAACATATCTGATTCTTTCCTTCTTTCCCTTTCTTTTTACTCAGAATTCCCCTGTCATTGTAATGACACTCTTTCGCCATTTGTTACTTATCAAAATATCCTTTTATCCATTGTCTCTTAGCCGTGTGTGTGTTCTTGCTTATCACTCACGATTCGGTCCTTAGCCTCTCCTTTTCTTCTTTTCTTTCTTTTCCCTTTCTGCCTCGTTAAATGGTGCCACAAAAACAAAAACAAATGAATTGGCCATACTTTTGGCGGGATATTTATATGTATATATACATATATATTTACCGTTAATGATTTAATATAAATATATTTTTAGTACACAGAACATTAAGTTCTAATATATATATATATATGTGTGTGTGTGTGTGTGTGTGTGCTGTTAGAACTGAATGTTCTATTGCGTGTAACAGCAAAACTGTCCAAATCCTGTAAAACCAAAATTGCCCATTTGTTACATTAAAATTTAAACTGTTGTATCATAGAAATGATTAAAGATATCTTATTGGAATTCTCCGAGTTTATTTTTATAAAACTATTAGACTCTACTTTAAGCAATAAGAATGTATAATTACTCTCTAAGCTTAACAGAAGAATCGTGATGAAATCAATCATAAACGAAAAAGACATGTTTATCATTAATTAATCACAGCTAAGGATCGGAAGCTCATGAAGTTCAAATATATGTATAATATTCCAGGATCATTTTCCAAATTATTCAAAATGATCTTTGCCCTCTCTATACTTCTAACTTTCTGTCCTGGAGTAACACGGTGCCTCACAGGTTTCACATACGATTTCATTTTCAAGTCTTTTTTTTTATTACTCTTTGGACTATCATAGCTAAATTTCTTTTCTAACGTGTCAACTGTCTTATGAATTGATTTGGATTTTCTGTAATTGATCTCATTAGCATTGAATTGATACGATGATCCCTTTCCTTGTTGTGACCTCCTGATCCAATTTTCCTTTCTACTATTCCCTCTTTTTAATCTTTTCGCCGTTCTCTTGATGGTTCTTGAAACGGACTTTGTAGATGCAAGCCAGAGCAGCAATACTGGTACTATTACTGAAAGCCTGAATGATGTTTTTCCTCTCACCAGTTGAGAAGACAGTGAGTCTATCATAAAACTATTTTAAACTGTTCTCTTTCTAGCTGAATAACTCAAAGGGTTTTTCAGTGATTCTTACAAAAATGCTGTCAAGATGGGTGAAACGTCTTATCTGAAAACTGGAAAAAAGGAACTCACTTAGTTTAGTGTTTTTTTTTTTAGATATTAACATTTTGTGGGATGGACAATTATGCTGTTACATCCGGTATATAATGATATATATATATATATATATATATATATATATAAAGACATTTTTATGTTCATTCTTTTTCATGGATACAAATATTCAAGTAGATGCTCTGTTTATAATAAACAGTATTAAACAACATATACCGGCCTGAATGTCAGAGAAATTTTCATAGAAAATATTCGTCCTCCGACCGGAATCGGACCTGTATCATATACGGAACCGTCATATAGCCTGACGTGCCTTAACCGATTGGGCCACAGAGGATCGTTCGGTTAGCAAGGTTGACTTTACTGCTTTTAAACTACAGTCTTTTATGAATCTCTCACGTACATTCATATCTGCTGAATGCGTATCCAAATTCAGGTCGGTAAATGTGGTCTAATACTGTTTATTATAAACAGAGCATTTACTGAAATATTTGTATCTATAAAAAATGTATAAACATAAATACGTCTTAAAATAATTGTCGGACTTATAAATTTCATAAGATGATAGTGATAATTCTCAGTTGAAATTGAAAAATCAAATTAACACGTGTTTCGCAAAAGTAAAAGCCTTAACAGCGGAGAACAATGCTTAACTCAAATAACGCAACTTAATTGTATTCTGGTTGGTCTTCCGTACTTTATAATTAGAGACCGATTATAAACACAAAATTACATTTCTTAATTACTGCGGATCTTCTGATTAGTCAAAACGATACAATTTACAACGCGCTAAAAAAGATCTATCTAATAAAGACACTTACGAAAGTGGATGCGGCTTTTAACTAATTTTGTAATATTTTAACAACTTAAATGCAAAAATCTATTATAATTAAAGAAATAACAAATAATTGTATTAAAAATTCATTTTTCATCGAAAAATTTTTGCTTTCAGAAAATATTGTCCATAATCATAAAAACAACTAAAAGCAAATAAAAGCATTTGAAATTAAATAATATCTTTGTTTTATTCAGTTTTGTATGTTACAATTCAGAGCTGATTTTCAGGTAGGTGGGGTCCAATTAAAAAAAAATGCTTTGCATTCGTCAAAGCCTTGCGCTTTTAACTATTGTAATCACTAAACTGGGTTCGATCGAATTTCTAGAGTTTTCATAAAATTAGTAATGGTGGGTAATAAATATATAAAAAAAATTCTGCCATGACTTTAATAATAAAAAAAAACAAAAACATATTCATAATAATTTCCATTATCTATGAATAGTTTCTGAAAGTTTCATTAACATCCGACGATTATTTTTATTTTTGCAAGATTTTCCAAATTAATGTGTGATAAAAAAAAAAATGTGCTAAAATTGTATGTTATTTTACTAGTTCGGGTGATACAAAGAGAAACAAGGTTTTTTTAATATAAATTTAGAATGTTCTAAAAAGAAGGAAATTTTTTTAAAAATAATTAAAAACTTTGGTCTTTCCTCTTCATAATAACATAAACATTTAGACGATAAAATTTTGTTTTTGTCAAGTTTGGCGTCTTTTTCATAATGCTATAATCTTTTTTTTTAGTGATCTCATGGTGTTACCTTCTATAAGAGGTTGAAGTCATTATTATAATAACCAAGTAATATCCAACAATACGCCGTACGTGTATATCAAAATTACAAATATAAAATTAAAGAAAAATTGCCCCAAAAAGCATTAGCCTATTTATTACTGTTTCCTGCGGAACTTCTAGCGACCTCTTGCGGAACGCTAGGTCTCTGCGAAACAAAGGTTGAGAAACACTTGTCAAACTGATAAGCATTGCTTCTAAAACCACGGAGTCTTGGACGCAGTTCTGCAGTTTAGTACAGTTAAGCTAAAACGATCAAGATTTGAACCTAACTTGTCAAATTAATTTTACATAGCTGCAACCACCTGCAAAAAAAATCTTTGATGGCGTATTGTTTATAGTATGGACTGGCTGATCTGCAGTCATAGCTATCCGTAAGAATCAAATCAGAGAGCCGACTTCCTGGTTGGAAGCCATAGCACTGGATCCATGGAATGGAGTTAAAATGAGAAAATAATGTTCCGTTTAAACACATAGGGCCCTGCATCTTTACTGATGCTCGATTATGAGTGTACGTAAGTGCCAATGTGTATACATGTCTGCGCATATGCGTTTGAGCATGTATCCGCGCGTGGGTACACACGCGAGAAAGTGAGTGCACGCAGAATAGTAATTAAAAAAAAAAAAAATGGAAACACCGTTGTTGTGTTTTTTTTCTTCTTCGTGACGTGGATGGGTAGCCTGTCGATGAAGAGGTATAAAACCAAAGCGCCCCGTTTGTGCGAGGCAAACAGGCGTGTAATAGGGTTTCGTTCAGTCGCGGCCATTTTTTTTCTTCTTCGTTTCTTCTCGTTTGCTTTGTCATCTTCTTCCTTTCTTTCTTTTTTTTTTATCTAAAGTGTGCTGGGAATGGGAGGGACTCGCTTGAAACGGAACATTCATTAAAAGAACTCCTCCCCCTTCGACACACAGGATGGTGGTTGGGATTGTGTTTGCAGTGAGTGGGGCTAAGAGGTGGGAGCAATTTGTTAAATTCGTTCTTTTATTTTACTTATTTTCCGTTTCATTATTTGATTGAGCGGGTGGAAGGTTCAGCCTTTAGGGCTCAGCGACAACTTGAAGTGGGCACATTAAATTAGTAGCAAATAAAAAAGAAAGGTATTTTAACGCGAACAAAACAAGCGTACTACTACTACTACTACTACTACTACTACTAATGATAATAATAATAATAATAATAATAAACTTCTTGTCCCTCCCTTATTTCCTTAGTTAACACGTACGTACATTACACCCTGCCAGTACCTCATAAATAAATGGACTATTCCATTTATATCGCGTGGAAAGACGGAAAAGACTCATCAGATACGCAACTTGGTTTCAGTGAAAGAAAGAAAGAAAGAAAGAAAGATAGTGTTTAATGGCTCCTGCCAATACTTCATAAATAGACTCTTCTGCTTTGACGGCGTGAAAAGATGGAAAAGACATATCAGAGAAGCTTTGTGGTTTCAGTGAAAAAAAAATGGTAGCAAGAAAGAATGAAGTGAAGATAGAAGAGTTTAACGTCTGTTTCATTGAAATGGAAAAAAAACAAATTTGTCAATCTCAAATCTATTCATTTGTACTCACTTCTTAAAATAACGGCCGGCATTCATATTTATCGTTGTTTTTGCAATATTTTGTTAAAGTTGTCCAGCTCAAATATTTAACGATGCGAAAGGGGATTTTCTTCGGATATTTTACCCCTATAGAACTCGCCGTGAACTTATTCAATTATCAACACAGGAATTGTGATTCACCAGAAAATTCAAACTGGAAAACCGTGAAATTTTCACGAGTATTTATAATAATAATAATAATAATAATAATAATAATAATAATAATAATAATAATCACTATTGATAATACCAGCGTAGACATGATAATAATGGTCTCCGATCTGCAATGGTGCCTATGTTGGAAGTACAGACTTGAAGTCAACGAGAAATAAAATCCAGAGAAGGTGATTGTAACTGTACAGGTTAGGATCTTTTGGGATTTCAACATCCGAACAGAGGGCGTCCTCGAGGGAATCAAACCAGACATCACCGTCGTTGACAAAGAAACAAGACAATGCCTCTTCATTGACCTGCCTCTTACCGGTCACCGTCATAACAAGGTCAAAAAAATAGATCGGCTTAAGAAATACACCAAACCCCGGATTGAAGTTACCAGAATGTGAGGCGTTTAAGAAATCTGTTCCAGTTATTATTGGGCTGGTTGAGGTCTAAACCACTGAAGTTAAAGTCCTACATTGAGAAAATCAGAATAAAGCCACGTATCCCATTGCTTCAAAAAACTGTGTTGCTTGGAACTGCAAATATTCTCCTCGACCCGTAAGGCGCTCTCTGGGGACGAACGAGTTGATGGAGAACATCCATAATGCAAGATCTCCGGTTAAAAACAAAGACCGCGTGAAAGAAGAGAATAATAATGATAATCATGAAATAGACGGCGACCTCGACACCTCAAACGCGCACCATTTCCAAGCAAGAAGGCTCCTCTCTTAAATGAATGAGTAAAAATAAAAGAACAGAATATGTAACATCGTGAGCGTAGATCGACAATTAAGACATACGAACAGCACCTTACTCGGGAACCGAAAAAAAAAAGGGTATATGAAGGTTATATCGCCAAAAACCAAAAACGAGCTTGAATGAGACATAAATGAAATACTAGGACCTTTCGCGGGAGAATGAAAAGCACGGGATGTAATTATTAGAATAGCAGATGCAATTGGAAATATGACAAGAACGCTGGATTCGAAATTGGAGGAGTTTGAAATCCGGGGAGAAGTCGATATTGTACAGACCCCCCGGTGTTGCTGGGATTTGCTAGAATACTGAGTAGGGTACTGTAGATTTAATAATATATGTTCTGACTCAATGCTCAGCCATGACCACCAAAATTCCTTAGGTAGGTTTCGTAATGCTTTTGATCAGCCCGGTAAGTTCATGGGTCGAGAAAGAGAAATCACAAAATGTTTTCTCCGTCAATGTAGTTTATCTACAAATAAATACGCTTAAATTCGCCTCCATACCTGTCGTGCGCCAACGGCTTAGGAGTAGCTTTTACGACTGACGCCAATTCAGCCGGGTTTCAATCCTAGCTACAGGCAACCGGACGTCTAGCCTCACTGATGGCAGTACATATATATATATATATATATATATATTAGGTTGGTGCAAAAAATAATGACGTAATAATGTTGTTTTTTGACGTACTTTTAACGTCAAAAAACGACATTATTACGTCATTATTTTTGCACCAACCTAATATATATATATATATGTGCGTGTGTATATATATATATATATATATATATATATATATATATATATATATATATATATATTGATGTGTCTAGTATGTAACGGGGTGCTCATATATCTATTTATCTGTAATAATGAACCATATTTCGTTGACTACTGAGTTAAAGCTCAATTTCTTTATTCGTAGCGAGCCATGGAACGTAGTTACGTGAGATAATTGCCAAAATTTTCACACATCCACGAACTTTATTAACCATCGGAGCAATTCCCGGTTCATCCTCCGTCTGTCTCGACTCGTCCCTGACAGTCGCGTGTCACCCCGTTACTCCATCCTAAAAAAAGTTTAATATTGGGCTGGGTGATTCATAGACTGATTGTTTGTCTGAATTAGAAAGATTGATGGTGTAAGCTGTTACCCGGATATAAAACAAATAAAGCTTCTTTCACTTTAATAATTAAAAACACTATCTGTGTACAAGCACAAAGACGTATAAAGTGCTCACGCTCAACATACACACTGCAACCGTAGATGAGTACAAACCTAAACGGAGTTATACGTCCTACCAGGGCGCTTTGATAAAGAAGCTTCGCGGGAACCAGTCACATTGTGCCAGTCACAATTTCGATCCTCCTTGGTGACCCACTAATGTGACTGCATGCCATAATAAAGTGAGCTTAGGATATGCAAATATATATATATATATATATATATATATATATATATATATATATATATATATATATAGTGTAACCCGGATATAAGAGAGTTGTTGGGCCCGGAGAAGAAGTCTCTTATATCCGTGTTTGGTCTATTTTGTTTAGGTAAGTATGGGAATAATTTGGGACCAGAGAAAATCTCTCTTATATCCGGGTTACACTGTATATATATACTCGACTCTCCCGTTGAATTCGACGTATGAGGGTCAAGCAGATCAGTTTCCAGGAAACCGACAGCCCGACAACAGCACATGAGATTTGATTATAGTGGTGAAGGTTTCGTTCGAGACTTTTTGTAGGGCCGAATACAGAGACCTGGTGCACTACGTGCCACAAGGTCCCCAAACGGCCCTCCGCAGGTTTTGAATTCAGAGTTGTTCTTCTCCTAGACCAGTTGCCATCCAAGGCTATAGAACCCAGTCTGTCCTGCTATTTACCCATAGCTGGAGGGAGAAGAAGAGGATTCACACATTTCCCAAGGGTATTAGCACGTAAGTGAATGTAATGGATTCAACCGGAATTTGAACTCGGCTATCAATCCAAGTCACTATCCATTACTCCACCGTGCCTCCTCTCTCTCTCTCTCTATATATATATATATATATATATATGTGTGTGTGTGTGTGTGTGTGTGTGTGTGTGTGTGTGTGTGTGACTTTCATATTCTCGTGAACAAAGGGATTCAAACCACATGCGACCTCTAAGTATGTGTTGGGTTGGGTTGGTAAGTTTTATGACATATCAGCCAAAATCTGTGTCAAAATTTATTTTTTAAGTACTTGAATCTAAAGATAAACATTATTCCGGCTAATATTTTAATCTATAGGTAAACACCACTCGTTTTGATACTTGAGTCCATAGGTAAACATTGGCCCGGTTGATGTTTAAGTCGCTAGGTAAGAATTGAAGGATTTGATAATTCTATATATTAACATTAGTCGGGTTTACACTTGAATCTATAGGAAAGGCACTGGTTGGGTTTATACTTGAGTCATTCGATCAATATTATGCTGATACTTGATACGAAAGGTACATTTTGATCATACTCTATCTTGAAACTGCTAGTAAATATTGATTGAACCAATATTTGAGACTGTAAGATTCATCATTTTTACTATAAGATAGATCGGGCTCATGCTTGAAAATATGAGTAAAAAAAAAAATACCGGGCTCATACTTGTATGTAAACATTGATCGCGGCCATAATTGAGGATACAAGCAAACATTGATCAGGCTCATACTTTAGACTGTAAGTAAAGCTTGATCTATGATATAATGGAATATGCATACACCTGAGTTCCCCCTCACTGGAATATGATTGAATGGTGTCCGTCATAAATACAGACGGGCGTATAGGTACGACAGAGTTTAAGTCTATGACGACGCTATTGGTCTACACTTATTACCTGCGACTACGACGAGTACCAGTCGATTACTGCTACCGTGTCCTACTTGGTTATAATTTTACCAGAAATAGATTTTTGGAAAAAAATATTACCAACAACGAAAATTTTGTCGGCATTAAATAATCCATTGAGGTTGATATGCCGTGAACCAAACCAAACCAAATCAAACCAGTAAGCACTTGTGTCTTAGTGGTTTTACTGCCTTGCTTGTAGTAAATTCGATTTAAAAAACAGCATATTTCTGCAGCTTCAAATTTCTTCTTCATCTGTGACGAAACTCTCCAAAGGTCACTGCCATATAGGATGACTGATATTAGGTAATAGTTCAATATACGTTTTATTGTCTCTAACGAAAGTTTTTCTGTTTCTTAATACTTTGTTTAGCTTTTGGAATGCATCTTTTGCCGTTCCAATTCGCCTTCAGATTTCGGTTCGCATATTCCGTGCTCTGTTAAGTGCTAACGGCAATATTAGCCATTTTCTTATAAGGAAGCATCCGGTACTTACTGAAGGTTGAAATTCATAAGATCTCTGTCTTAATTTTTCAGGAAAATCAATTTCTCAAGTCTAGTAGCAATTAGCAGGACCGGCATTTTGTTTAAAAGTACACAGAAGCGTCTTTAAGGCTTTATGCACTGGCTGAAATTCTAAAATTAGCTATACGCTAGTTAGCATCGAGACAAGTTATATGTTGGCGAGTTGTTAACCTAGAGTCGCCGAATATTGACAGTTTATCGACTTGACCAATATTTGCCTGGAGATCGAACTCACTACTTACGAGAAGTCTACGTTGTTAATAATGATCTCCACTCGATGAAATAACCATGTATTGGTGATTATATTTGAAAAATCCCTTAAATTTTTGGAAGACTTCCTATGGTTCGATCGATCTATCTATCTATCTATCTATCTATCTATCTATCTATCTATCTATCTATCTATCTATCTATCTATCTCAGGCTGTTCATCTCTCTCTCTATTTCTGCTTATATCTTTTCTTACACCATATCTATCTATCTATCTATCTATCTATCTATCTATCTATGCATATTTATTCTTAATCTATCTATATTTCTATCTTTGTCTATTTATTCTTAATCTATCTATATTTCTATCTTTGTCTATTTATTCTTAATCTATCTATATTTCTATCTTTGTCTATTTATTCTTAATCTATCTATATTTCTATCTTTGTCTATTTATTCTTAATCTATCTATATTTCTATCTTTGTCTATTTATTCTTTATCTGTCTACCTATCTATGCCATTTTTTCTTTTTATGTGCCGTGTCCCTTCCGGACGTAGACAATCATGGCTTTCCACTTCCTCCTATCACTTGTAGCTCTCAATAAGTTTTCTCCCTTTGCTACTTTCCCCAGGCCATGTTCTGTCATCCACTTGCTTAAGCACGCTAGGTAGGTCATAAGTTGCTTTTTCTTGCTTCTCTCTACCTCTGTTCATATTGTGAGTATCAGATTCTCCAAGCCTTCTTTTCCCATTACGTGTCTCAGAAATTTCATCTGCCTCTTCCTTATGTTAAGCATAAACTTCCTCCTTGTTTGCATCCTCTGCAAAACCTCATCGCTTCTCACACACTCGCTCAATGATATCTTTAGTATCTCTTCTTTATCTTTAAGGAGACCGTCCAATATTCGCTGCCGTAAAGGAGGACAGCTGTCACGAAGCAACTCAGTACTCTTTTCTTTGTTACCAACGAAATTCCTCTGGCTCGTAATACTCTGCCTAGCTTTTGGAATGCATCTTTGGCCATCCCAATACGTCTACGGATCTCAGCGTTGCACTTACCATCCTCTGTCAAAACACTTATTAAACTAAGATATTTAAATTTCCGCTTGAATGTAGTGTCCCCAATGTTGTTAAGATTGTGGCCGCCAATAATGAAATCTCTCAGAATTGCCTCGCTGTATACGTTGAATAAATCCATTGAGAAGACACATCCAGAACTTATATCCCCTTTCTATTATGGTAAATCCGCTGAGCTCGTTCTCTATGCGCATGCATGCTGTTTGCTGCGAGTATAGGTTCTTGATTATTCTAATATCTAAGATCTTTCCCAAATATATCAAGGTTGTTGAGCAGTTCCGACAGATCTTTGTGGCGTAATTTGTCGAACGCCTTTGCGTAGTCTATAAAACATAGGTACACGTTCTGTATTTGAATTGCTCTTTCTGATAATATTCCGAGGATGAATATCGCGTTTCTTGTTCCGTTGTCTTTAACGAAAAGGCTATCTCTAGCCTAATTATGCTGCGTGCTCTGTTAATCAGAATACGGAAGATGAGTTTCTGGCTCATTAGGTTGATTGTTCGCTGAAGTTCACATTCATTTGCGCTTGTCTTTTTTTTTTTTTTTTTTTGCAGCGTTATGAAAATAGATCTCCAGATATCTTCTGATATATCCCCACTGTTAGATTTCATTTATTATTTCTGTGATCTTGTCTGTGTCAAAGTCATCTAAGGCTGTCAGCATTTCCGTTACAATTCCGTCTGGCCCTGCCGCCTTGTTTCTATTCAGTTTCGCCAGTTCAGCTTCTACTTCGGTTTTTAGAATTTCAGGTAGTTCTGTGTATTGTTGGTTGTTTTCTTTTCGTCATGGAAAAGTTCTCAAATATACTCACTCCAGTACTGAAGAATTTTTTCTTCTCTAATATGAGCGTTCCATCCGTTGCTTTTATGCAGCCTGTTGACGAGCTCGTCATCTGTCCTGTTAGGTTCCTAAATTTTTATGCATATCTCCTTTGTTGGTGGTACCCAATCTCTCTATTTTTGCACATTTTTTGTTTAGCCTTCCTGCATTTGGTCTTTATTTATTTGTGTAAATTTTCTGTATTTCGTTCCGTATCTTGGCTGAGTTTTCTGTCTCCTGTCGAGAATATCATCAGTTATCCTTTCGTTTTTTCTTCTTCGTCCATTCTCCTTTGGGATCGTATAGTTTTCTGATACCACTAAGGTGTTTCTTGGTGCATCCCATTTCGAGTTTTTATTGTGTCCCTTGTATCTTCTTTTCACAGTGTCCATATATTTTTCTTTCAGTTACGGGTCGCTCAGTAGTTTGTTGTATTGCTATTTGGGTTCTTCGTTAGGCTTTTTCAGTTTCCGCAGTTTCACTCTTAGTTTACATATAACAGGGCGAGGATCGCTTCCGCAGTCGGCACTTGAGTAGGTTTTGCAGTGAATCATTTCATTCTTGAGTCTTTTGTTGATAGTTATGTACTCCATTTGGTTTTTAGTTTCTCCTCCTGGGCTCCTCCATGTCCATAATCATTTCAGATGTTCTTGGAACCATATGTTGGCTATTAATTTGATATTGGCCGTGAACCACTGGATCTATTTTTCTCCCCGTTCGTTGCGGGTTTCTAGTCCGAATTTTCCGGTTGTATCCCCTGCCCTCTCCCTCTTTACTTTGGCGTTTCGTTCTCCCCCATGAGAATTATGACTTCTTGTGATTTGCAATGAACCTTGGCATTGTCTTGCATGGAGTAGAAAGATTCGATTTCTCCTTCCTTACTTTGCGCTATCGGTCCATACATTATTATGATAGCTACGTTGAAAGGCTTTCTTTTCATCTACGAGAATTCTTTCGGATAGTTTGTAGTATCCCAGAACGCATTTCTTAAATACTTTATCTAGTATCAATCCTACTCCTTTATCGTTTTTCTCTCCGCCTGCATAGATAATCCTGTGCTTATCGTTGACAAAAACTAAGTTTTTTGGCCATCTGGTTTCATATACACCTATGTTGGTTTTTAGCCTGCTCATCTCGATTCACATAATCCAACTGGCCGCAGTTGTTCAACGTCCGGACGTTCCATGTCCCGAGAGTTATTTTTTGTTTGCTGCAAGATAACGGTCTGGTGACACCTGTCGGTCATGTCGTTCCTTTTCGGGCGAAGGATAGGTTCCGAGGAATTTTAACCCCATTACGCCGTTTAGGCTAGCAGTCACGGGATGACGGTAAGGTTACACCTTTTGTACATGTTTGTTTTTACCGGGCGAGGAGTTAATTCCCAAAGACTTAACCCCCTTCACGCCGTTAGGTTTTACATTGTGTGTTGTTATCCAAGATCTTGGGATTAATAGTGGACTGGCTTCCCGTTGACTTCTCCACGGTGGTTTATGGAGACACCACCTCTAGTTAGCTGGCCATTATGCCTATTCATTGTTAATCTATGTCTATTTAGTCTGTTAAGATCTATCTATCTATCTATCTATCTATCTATTTTCAGTTTGATCACGTCTATGCGTCTGTTTGCCTTTCTCTATATCTATGATTATCTACTTACATCTCTTCATCTCTCTCTCTCTCTCTCTCTCTCTCTATATATATATATATATATATATATATATTCAAGCAAAACAAAAATCGTTGCTGGATCCAACGGACAGCTTGCCATAACCTTATCCAGATACAGTCTTAAATAAAGACGGCATAACTTAAAAAGAAAGAGAATGAAAAACCTAATGGAAAATCTACGTCTTCAGTAAAGTGCTCGAATCCCAGATTCCCTAGATCAAGCAAAAAAAAAATGCTTACCAACATTAAATCCTATAAAAGAATGGCTCTAGCCGTAACTCGAGTTTCATGCTCGCGCGATCTTCAGGCAATCCATAGCACGTCCAAAACGAATCTACCAATAGAAGACAATAATTCTGTTTTCACTCACCCCGAGGCCAATGTACTGTTTATCATGATTGGTTGGGGGTTCTATGACGATGATATAGGTATTCATAGTTGAGATAAGAATGATAGTGTATAGAAAATGAACACCTTCTACCAAGTGTTCCAAGCAACAGAACTAAACCTTTCCAAAACAGAAACTATGATTTGGAATTGGAATGAAATCAATAATGGCGACATCGCTTGAAGACTAAAATGAATAGCACATGTAAATCGAAGGGAAATTAATGACATAATCAAAATGTTAACCCCACCCCCACACTATTTCACGCTTGCACAGTCATATAAAGGGGATAGTTTTATAAGTCATACCATGTGATTGTTTTTTAAATAATTCAACACTTATCAAATAGACAGACGCTTTCTCAGATGACAAAACTAGATTAAATTTCAATCCTCGTTGGTGCAAACAAGTCAGTTATAGGTGTTGACTTCAACCATACAGCAGATCAATGGACACATTCCCTCAAATGAAAAAATTCTTTTCCAACTTGAAATTATAATGTGACATATCATCGGGAAAATTATATAATGCAATTATTAGTTTGGTGCAAAAATAATGTCGTTTTCTCACATAGTAACATATGTGAGAAAACGACATTATTTTTGCACCAAACTAATATTATTAGTGATTGTCTGGCAAAAAGTAAATAAATAAAATAAACGTCAATTTCTTTATAATAAACTTGAAAGCTGAACATAAGCCGTCTTGAATAGATAATTGTTTGATTTTATATCTTTTAAGACATTTTTATGTTTATACATATCAAAGTAAATGCTGTGTTTATAATAAACAGTATTAATAACATTTACTGTCCTGAATGTGCGAGAAATTTTCATAGAAAATTTTCGTCCTCCGACAGGAATTGAACCTGTATCGTAAACGGAACCGTCATATAGCTTGACGTGCTTTAACCGATTGAGCCACAGAGAATCTTTCGATTAGCAAGGTCAATTTTACTGCTTTACAGTACAGTCTTCCATGAAATTCTCACGTACACTCATATCTGCTCAAAGCGTATCCAAATGTAAGCAAATGACGTCACACATTATGAAATGGACAAATGCAAGTCAGGCTATATGACGGTTATGTATAGAATACAGATTCAATTCCTGTCAGAGGACGAATATTTTCTATGAAAATTTCTCGGACTTTCCGGACAGTAAATGTTATTAATACTGTTTATTATAAACAAAGCATTTAATTAAATATTTGTATCTATAAAAATAATGTATAAACATAAAAATGTCTTAAAATAATTTTCGGACTTTGTTCATTTCATATCTTTTTCTATAAATACTATCATTATTATTGAACACCGACTTTCTGGAGTAACCTCCTTACTCATCCCACCTTTCTCTGTGTGATTCGTTTTCTCCATGTTCAAGAAGGTCATCCAGGGGACACGTTTACCGGTCATGAAAGACACCAAGAGGGCCATGACGACGGAGCTGCGAAGAATCCCGGGGAATCCTTCCAGGAGTACATGGAGGCGTGGCAGAGATGGATGCAAAAGTGGATTAGACTCGAGGGGGATAATTTAGAAGGGGCAAACTTATAGTTTGTATCTGTTTATATTTCTCAAGGACAACTAGCGCACTGGTTGCATACAGTGACTTGACGCAAAGAGTTCTGAATTCAGTGTCTGGTTACTGCAGTGGTGAACAAAAATATTTGAGTTAAAGCTTGATAACTGAGACATCTAGAAGAGGTATGACACGTGGAAATAGAACAATCTACACCGGTGGACAAAATAAAGGGTTCAGTTCTAAATTCCAGTTATCTAAAGAAACCCGGAGCATAAAACGACCGAAACATCGAGAATATGGCAATAAAGATGAGGTCAACCGCCCGAAAAATGTACATAATTTAAATCAATTGTAGTTTGTTTGGATTTGACATGAACATTTTTGTGACTTCAGTCCAGTTTCTTTTCTGACAACCTTATATGTATATGTGTGTGTGTTTGTGAAATATGTATATAAATATAAATATTTATATAGCGCGGTACTTATTGGAAAGCGCTTAATATCAATGACAGAGTTAACATATTTAGTTGAATTGAGGTGAGTTTGTGACCCTGGCTTTTACGCTCTTTGTGATCGTCAGACAAAGTCTGTCTGACGATCGCAGAGAGCGTGAAATCCAGGATCACAAACTCACATCAATCCAAATATATATATATATATATATATATATATATATATATAATAAAAAGGCTTAAACACTAATATTCCATGGTCATAATTTATTCCATTGGAATCGTAAATACGATCCAATTCATCAGACCTACAAATTCAAAAAGAAAACAGAAAAAAACCTACTCCGGAAATAAAAATAGAATTTAGAGAGAGTGTAATTATGAGAGTGTGGGACGAATGTTAGTTTATAAGAGAGGGGTTTAACAGAGAGAGTTTTATTTAAAATTAGGTGTGAGTGGAAGGGGGAAAAAGACTGTTGTCGGATGTCTAAAACAGTATAAGGATACACATCGAGGTGACATACACACACCATGGCCGATTAAATCTTAAAGAAATGTGGATTTTGCATATATATGTATATTTACCACTAATATTATCTATCTATATATATATATATATATATATATATATATATATATATATATATATATAATAGAATAAAGAAAAATAGAAACACTTTTATAAATCTAACCTGTTTCGCTTTTATTAAAGCTTCGTATGAAGTATAGAAAAATTCAGGTACGTTTAATTTTTGTCTTGTTTTTTTGTTTGTTTGTTAAGTTGGCTTCAGGTGCATTTGACTAGCCAAATAGCATTCGTATTTTGTAATCATTTAACTCCAAGCAAGGCAGTAAAGTCCCTGAGACAGAAGGGGTTACTAATTGTGAAAGAATAAGAAAAAGTAAAACATTACTAAGGGGAGAAAACAACAAAAGAAGAGGAATCAAGAAGACAGTAGATAACGATTTTCATTGCATTTACATTTTTGAAGGTGAAAGTTGATTGGAAGTCATGAATCTGGAAGAAAGTTCAACAAGCGAGAAGTGCAAGAGAAGAAACTCTTAGCATAGAACTTACGGTTACATCTAGCAATTTCAACTGTAAATTGACGAGACATTGTTGTTAATTTAGTACTGCGCTTAAATTCATAAAGTCTGGTTACCATAGAGGAAAGCTCACAAGAACAATTGCCATGAAAATATTTCTAGAAAAGGCACAGGGAAGCTTCATTACGGCGGTAGGAAAATCACTGAAGCCGAGATGTCAGGTCAGGACCAATAATATTGCAGATTATTCTTAGTATTTTATCAAGAATCTTTAAATATATAGCAGGAGTACCAGACAAATCAGAGACAGAGTGTATGTAAATAGAAAACTGGACATTGCAGTCAAAACCTAGCGGCGGTAGTCAGTTTCATGAAAACTTAATGAACTTAATGAAGGTTGTTAATGTAATATAATTATTTTGAGGTGTGTTTATAGTTGGTAACATTAATAAACAGTAACAAGACTAGCCAGGAGCAAGACTGCTCATAAGTTTGATTTTACAAATGCCACCCTAATTAAAGAAAGAACATAATTCTTTACGTTGGAAATACTTCAAGGTGGTCCCGATAAAAATTTTATGAACTATAAAGAGGCGTCAAAATGCTCTATTACATCACCAATCATTTTTTTTTGTGTTGATTGTCCATACTTTACAGCATTATGAACATATTATCGTTTATACTCGAACCTCTTATTCCATCTACAAACACTTCATTGCGTGTGTGTGCGTATATATATATATATATATATATATATATATATATATATATATATATATATAATATATATATATATATATATATATATATATATATATATATATATATGTGTGTGTGTGTGTGTGTGTGTGTGTGTGGGTGTATGTATGTAACGTGAAGACGTACTAATTCCTTTACTGCTCGGCAATCAATACACGGATCCAAATGTTTGTCTGATTATTTCAGCTACACTTTGTGCTCATTGCGAGAATGAAATTGCCTCACCTCGTATTTAAATACGACATACAAATGTGTATCACGCATGTGTCATGCGTGATACACGCTTAGGCGATCATGTATCTTTTGATACATAACAGGAAGATGCAAGTTTTTTTTTTTTTTTTTTTTTTTTCCGGCAGTAAAATTCATTTTCATTTTGCGGTAGAACAGTTGCTATCCATGGCTATAGAACCCGGTCTGTCTTGCTATTTATCAATAGCATGGAGAGAAGAAAAGTATTCATACCTCTCCCAAAGGTATTATTAGCACGTAAGTGAATGTAATGGATTCGACTGAATTTCGAACTCGGCTCTCCGATTCCTCAATCCAAGTCGCTATTCTACCGCTTTATAAATAGTACAGTAAAGAAATAATGTTTCTGAATCATGTACAAAAAATATTTTTGTTTGAAATGTTTAATCGTATGATTATTAACCTATTCACTATTATAAATCTCCAGGGTCTCTGGTCGTTGGCGCCTGCGTTTGGTCGACGAAAGCTAAAGCGTAAAAGATTATGGTTGATGCTCTACAGTTGACCCCGAGAGTTATGAGGAAAGGCAGATTGAAGGGAGATGGTTACGCACAGCGTGTCCCTTCATTCCTTGTTTTGCGTGCAGATTATCGACATTTTTTTTAACTCCGCGCCACGATACAGCTCAACGGTTCTTTTTGACTCATATGACGTTTTCCTTCCTAGGGGTTCGCTAAACCGTTCAAGTGGCCGTGAAATGTTTAGTTTTTTGTTTTTTTTTCTTTGTTATTTTATTTTTTTAATTTTCAGGAGCTGCTGCATTCCCTGACCGCCCCTTCCTATATGAAGACGTACTTTTCAAGTCTTGTTTAAATCTCTTTCTGTTTTTGCCTGAAAGGATTCGATAACCATCAATCCCACCGCGCATGCGCAGTAATAATTAAGCCTCGTTTTAGTTTCTGCCAGCAGTTTGTCTCATGTATCCAATTTCATTTTCATAGTTTTTTTATTTGGTACTGTAGATTTGTATGTAGATCTCAGATTGAATATAATATGTATTAATATATTTTTGACTGCAAAGTTCGAATTGGTTTTTCTTTCATCCTATTAATGTTGCTATTTATCACAACTCTTAAGTCGTTATTAAAAACAGTTAAATGTAAATTGAGAATATAGCTGCGTTGTAGCGGCTGGAGACGGGAAGCCAGTAACGGAGGTATGATGGTTAGACAAGCTCCCAAGGGCAAAAGATGCAAGTTCAGTTTCTCGCGGAGAGATTTTTACGTTGTTTACTTAACATTTCTTCTTCTTCTTCTTCTTCTTCTTCTTCTTCTTCTTCTTCTTCTTCTTCTTCATTTTGTTATTTCTTCTTCTTCTTCTTTTTCCTCCAATTCTTCCTCCTCCTTTTTGTTCTTTTACCTTGTTCTTCTTTCTCCACCTCTTCCGTCTTTCTCTTCCTTCTTCTTCTTCATTTTTTATTCCTTCTTGTTCTTCCTCCTTCACTTCTTTCTCCTCCTTTTTGTTCTTTTACCTTGTTCTTCTTTCTCCTCCTCCTCCTCCTCCTCCTCATTCTTCTCCTTGTTTCTCCACCTCTTCCGTCTTTTTCTTCCTACTCTTCCTTCTCGTGCTCATTCTTCCTCCTCCTCCTTCCTTCTCATCCTCCTCATTCTTCTACTTTCTCCTTTTTCTTCTTCTTCCCCCCTCCGTATTTTTTGTTCTCCTTTATCATCCTCCTCCTGATTCTTCTTCTTTCTCCTTCTCCTTCCTCCTTCTTCCTTCTTCTTATTCTTATTCCTCTTCCTCCTCCTCCTCCTTCCTCTTCCTCCTTCTTATTCCGTGTCCTCCACTGAGGAGGAAGTAGGAGGGGGAAGAAAAAGTTTCTTCCCCCTCCTACTTCCTCCTCTTCCTCTTTCTTCTTCTTTGTGCCGTGTTTTTTTTTTCGGATGCTGGGCGATCATGATTCTCTGTAGTTTCCCGTCCTTTGTCGCTCCTTGCAATATTTTGTCCCTTTCCTTATCCCTTCTTGTTCTGCCATCCATTTACACAAGCTCGCTAGGCAGATTAATTGTTGGTTTCTGTTTCCTGCTTGACTTCAATACGCCGTGTCAGTGTCAAATTCTTTCCACCGTCGTTTATTGAAAGTCGACACATATTGTGGATTGTAATAATAATTCTTTTTTCTTCCAGTGAATATTGCACTAACAATTCTTTGAGAATCACAATGATACAAATCCTACTATTTAACCCATAGCTGGGTAGATGAAAGAGATGGATTCATATCTTTCCTAGGGAAATATGCGTAGAGTAATGTAACGAACCCGACTGGAATTTGAACATTGATGCCAGCATATTTTTTGTACTTTTGTTAATTTATGTATATTTTTAGTCTTTAATTAAAAATAGGGCGCAACTTTAACAATGTATCCATCTGTTTGTTCTTTAATGGCATGAGATAACGATATATATGTTTATATATCAAGAACAATATTGGGGGGAAGAGTTTTCGTCTGACAGGTTCCCGATGAAATCTTTAATGACAGAAAATCTTTTCATGAAAAAAAAAAAATATGAAAACTTGTATTTAGCCAAACAATTCTTTGTTTAAAATATTTTTTTAAATAAAATTAATAAAAGAGTATATACCCGTTTCTTCTTTATTTATTTATTTATTTTTTTCGTAAAATAATAAAATAAAAAATAAAAAAAAGTTTTCGTAAAAGAATATCAATGACGTAAAACATTTTCAAATTTGACATTTGTTTTTTGATTGGTTGATTGATTTGTCTGTTCAACGGTATATCATCTACTGATGGGTCATTTGATGCCGAAATTTAATTTTCTTGGGAGCTTTGGAGTAATAAAATATGATATGTGTTATTCTGCTTTCACAATTGAATACATGGTAGATGATACAGAGCTTTTATGTATATACATGTTTGTGTAGACATAATTAGTAGAAGCGGTGATATGTATGTTTTATGTTGTAGTTTTGCTGAAGTTGAATTTTGGATTAAAGTTTGATTTCTTTAAGATATTGTAGGATATTAAATGGATTAATGTCACGAAATAGTTCTTTCATGATGGTTGGTTGATTTTGTTTAGCTTCATATCAACCTCTAATGCTAGAATTTAACGTGTCGCCATATTGATAGCATAGGTAAACTAGTATTAATATACCATCGGACATAAAGTGAGGGTCGAATTTGAATAATCTTGAGTAATCAATTGATCTCCAATGAATTATTGCAAGTTAATATTAAAATTAGAAAACCCGTACGATCACCGAAGTTAATCAATGTGAAACCGGATGAGTACCTAGATAGGTGATCACTTGGAAATATAACGTGCTGTAAGATTGGATGTGCTGATGGTGCAATGGATGCCGGCACGGAATTATAAATCAGAGAACCGAGTTCTAATTCGAGTCATATTCATTTTAATCACTTACGCGCAAATACCTTAGGCAAAGATTTAAATCCACATCTGCTTCCGCCAGCTATGAGTTCATTAGTTGTAATTTTTAACAGCAAATCATTAATATATGTATATGAAAATTTATCAGCAAATTATATATATATATATATATATATATATATATATATATATATATATATATCTTGGATTGAGGAATCGGAGAGCCGCGTTCGAATTACAGTCGAATCTATTACATTCACTTACGTGCTAATACCCTTGGGAAAGGTGTGAATCCTCTTCTTCTCCCTTCAGCTATGGGTAGATAGCAGGACAGACTGGGTTCTATAGCCTTGGATGGGAGAAGGACAACTCTCAATTCAAAACATGCGGAGGGTTGTTTGGGGACCTTGTGGCACTTTGTCGGGCTGTAGGGTTTCCTGGGAACTCATCTGCTTGACCCTCATACATCGAATTCAACGGGAGAGTCGAGTACATATATATTGATGAAAATGATAAATTCTTTACAATGTAAAAATGTTTCCTGATTTTAAAAACTCATATGTAGAAAACTTTCTCATAATAGTAAGTACGTAACCAAATATATTGTTTATCGCATATGTAAACATCATTATTATCTCCCCAAAAATTCTTACAATCTAAAAATTTTATTTTTGGCTTTGATAAGCCGTAAAAACAGATCAATCAATCAATCAAGTGTTTTGTCTGACGAAGACATTATTTGATTCTTTTATTTTGATGAAGATTTTGAGATATCAATTTGAACTTTAGTGTATCACAGAATTTTATTCTTACACTTTCATTTTTAAGGGCTTGGATGTTATGCCTAATTGTCTTTCGTGGTTTATTTCAATGGAAGCGAGTTATTATGCTGGCTGGCGTTGTCAGTTTTGTCACAAAAAAGTTTAGGATCTCATTTAAAGTAGGGGTTGCTTATGTTGGCATATATCACAAACTGTCCTCCGCCAAGAGTCCGAGATGTTAAAGCTAATAATCTTCTTTGTTACGTTATCTGGATTATGTCACGTGATCTGGTATTTCATACGATGGCTGGACCATGTGTTTAAGATGGAATAACCTTCTGAATATCACAAATTTATCAAGAGAATTCTATTGATGCTTGAGTCTTCTGTTTCAAAGGGTGAAGTTTTCTATCAAAGGAACAGTAGAAGAAAGATATTAGAGGTAGCATTGGAATCCTTATTATTGCGCAGTTTCCTATTTTTCACAAGTAAGCAAAGCTGAGTTAATACTGTGTAGGACTTGTCATTTTCGGAAATAACATTTATGTCAGCTGGGGCATAAGTTGATATCACTCGGATTTTACAATCAAGAACAATTATGTCGGAAACCATCAGTATTTCTGACATTTCTGCCTTTTATGACTGTTCTAAGATATTGTCTATTACAATTCAGGGCGTGAAAAAAGTAACACTATTTTTATTTATTAACTTTCTGGAGAATACGACAAATGGAAAACCATTTCATCGAAACGAGATTACGCGTTTCGCCCTTGCTAGTCTTCATCAGACCAAAAACGAAAGATTGGTTTGTTTTTTGTTTTATGGCATATCAACATCAATGGGTTATTTAATGCCGAAAAGATTTTTATTGCTGGTAATAGTTTCTATTTTTTTCAAAAATGTATTGCTGATAATATGTTTTTCCTCAAAAAGGTCCTCCCTGCTAATATTTTTTTTAATAATGTATAGCTGGTAATATTTTTTTTCAAAAATGTATAGCTGGTAATAATGTATTTTTTTATGCAAAGTAATTCTGGTATTAAAACCTATTTTTACACTTTCATAGGGATTTGACCCCAGTTTTTGCGGGGGGGGGATATTTCGCCCATAGCTGGGACCCTAACAGGTGCTACCAAGATGGACATGAAAACACCAACAATTAAGAGGTGGTTCCACACTCCTCAAAACTTCCTGATCAGAGACCTTGCTGTCGGACTTAGTTTGGCATCTTACCCAGGACGGACGAAAGAAAAAATACGTGCGTGCGTGTGTGTGTGCTTTAATAATGAATCATTAATACTATTTCCGCTAAGCTCTCGGTATGAAAGAAAAACAAAATTGTGTGACTTTTTATATAAAAGCCGTTACTTTTATTCTGTTACCTTTTGTTTAGAAATTTCTTGTTTTTATCGAAATTTATTTATATATTCTCTCAGTATTCCTCCGTTGAATTTAAGTTAAATCTTTATCCTATTTGCAAAATGGCTTCAACGTATTACAAAAGGAAATTAAAGTAGTTGAGAATGGCTTAAGATTAACTATGGCTTATGCATTTGGTAATGGTTAAATCTTAATACCGAGATGAGACGGATTAGGACGACGTCAAACTTCTTTTTCTTATGAGGGTGTACTGAAAGATCTTATTTACAAGCTCAACCCGAAAACAATTCCTGAAATAAAACAAGCAATTTCTGATACATTTTCTGAAATTTATATAGAAACATGTCAAATGGTTTATAGAAGTGTTGCTGGTATGGTTGTATTGAACATGAAGGGGGGTCCTTTTGAATATATCAAATAGTTCTCTTAATCATAACAAATCATGTTGCTTTGATACTTATAAATTTTCTTAATTTACTATAAATAAAAAGGATGTTACTTTTGCCGCACACTGTATATAATGAGTTGTGTATTGCAAATTCACCGCCATGTTGTTTTTTTTTTCTCCTTTAAGCCAGTCGAATATAATTTGTATCCCAAAAGTGCAATGTAGCCAATACCAAATCAACACCCCTTTTGCATATAGACAACATCAAAGTTTGCATTCTTGCTTTGTTCTCTATTGAAGTGCAGCCTGAAGCCATCTTATTCTGACTTGAAGTTTGAGTTATCCCATTTTCATTTGATTTTTTGTTGTTGACAGGTTAGGTGCCTGATGTGACCTTTCCAGATTTTCTGACATCGGCCTGGTGTGTAACCGATGGACGCGTTCCTTGGTAAACCGAGTGATGAACGATTCGGTTGCTTGCTTTGGTTGTTTGATTTTTGTTTAGTGGTATATCAACACCTCTATGGGTTATTCAATGCAGAAATCTAAATATTCTCAACGTAAATGCATGTCTTCAACTATAGATAAAATATATTGTTGTTAACTTTACTATAAACAAGTATCGTTGATAATTTCACTACAAATATGTATTGTTGGTAATCTTTTTATATAAAAATGTATTGCTGATTTTTTCACTATAAAAATGTACTTCTATACCATCACAGTATTTTTTGTTTGGCGGGATTTACTACGTGCCCCTAGCTGTGACCCTTAAAGGTGCTCCCACCCTGGGCCAGGGTGGACCTGAGATCAACAGCAATTAAAAGGTTGTTCCACCCTCCTCAAACCCTCTAATATCCCGATCAGAGAGCTTGCTTACGGGTATAGTTTATCGTCATACCCAGAACTACGAACGGTCCAGTATTGGGAGATTATTAGACATTTTCATGGGCTCAAATTGGTTGGTTTTTATATCAGAGTTTTCTTCTTTTGCATAGGTGGCCAGGTTGTTATGTTTGCCAAACTTTGGTTTGGTTTGGTTTGTTTTACGGCATATCAAATTCAATGGGTTATTTAATGCCGATAAGTATTTCATTGCTGGTAATATTTTTTTCAAAATGTTTTGGTGGTAATATTTTTTTCCAAAAATGTAACTGCTAGTAATAATTTTATAATGTATTGCTGGTATTAAAACCTATTTTTGCACTTTCATAGTGCTTCGACCCTAGTTTGGTGAGTTACTATATGCACATAGCTGGGACCCTAACAGGGTCAAGGTGAACCTGGGAACACGAGCAATTAAGAGGTGGTTCCACGCTCCTCAAAACCTAGTGATCAGAGGCTTTGCTGTTGGGTGTAGTTTATCGTCTTACCTGGGACGGCCCAACTTTCTATTAATGCACTATTCTACTGGACATAAAGTTGGAGATTGGGGTTTTATTTTATGCAGTTATAAACTGATCACCTTGAGAATTATTACATATTAATATTAGAACAGGAAAAAATATATTTAAGAATTCCACATATAGACAGCCCTTCTAATAATAGCAAAGTCTTAACAAAATATGTTGTCAGATTTGACA
>OZ010585.1:118983099-119060599 GCA_963932145.1 Acanthosepion lycidas
CCTTGTGGCACTTCGTGCACCAGGTCTCTGAATTCGGCCCTTCAAAAATTGTGGATGGTCCTGCACGAAACCTTCACCACTATAATCAAATCTCATGTACCGTTGTCGGGGTGTCAGTTTCCTAGGAACTGATCTGCTTGACCCTCATACGTCGAACTCGACAGGAGAGTCGACTATATATATATATATATATATGTGTTGTATATATATATCCTATATATATATATATATAGACATAAATCAATTCGCCCCAAACAAGACCGAAGTATTACTAGCACGCAAGGGGTTACAGAGGCATGTTTGGGGAAAGGATACGGAAAAGGACGGGGAACAAGCTCAGGGTGTCAGATGGCGATTGACATTACACTTAAATATTTGAAGATTATAGTCATTGGAGAAGCAAGAGGAAGGAAGTGCGGGAGGAGAAGCTGTTTGAGTAGAAGAGGCGGTTACATTTAACCGTTTTGACAGTGAAAGCGTTGGGTATATATATATATATATATATATATATATATATATATATATATATATATATATATATATATGTGTGTGTGTGTGTGTGTAGTATATGTAGTAATTCATCGACCCTAGAAGAATTCACAACGGAATGCACTGGATGGCCGTTTAGTCCTATTTAGGACTTATCAGCAATGCGCATTCACTACCGAGACTCGAGCTGTTTCGATACAACGCAAACATCATACCAACGGACCTGAAACTGAATAAACTCGATATAGCGCCGCTACTCACAAATTCCATGGTGATACTCATGCAAGTATTCATAACCCAACGGGTTTTGCCCCAAGAGCAATGTCTCCTGAGCCGCTCCATAACATAGCATTAGCTGGGTCAAGCAATGATATACAAGTGATAAAATTTTGAGGAATTGGAATAATCAATATAGTAATTCATCGAGTCTAGAATAATCCGTCCAGTGCTTCCTGCATTCCGTTGAGGATTCTACTAAACACGATAAATTATTATATTGATTATTCTAATTCCTCAAAATCCTATCACTTTTATACATACATACATACATACACACACACACACACACACACACACACACATATATATATATATATATAGTTTACGACTACATCATATTGAAACACCGTGCGGTCACAGAAGTTAAGCAACATCGAACCTGGTTAGTGCCTACATGACTGAATGCTTGGGAATACCAGCGTTTCTTTCTCACACACGCACATAAAAATATTGTGTTTCGCCAAAAAATCATAATTCATTATCATTAGAATTGATCCATTTATTTTTAACCCATGATCTACTTTTTCAATGAACATGGCTTTTCCAAAATTAAAAAAAATCCTATTTTTTCTTTAGTAAGTCTTCTTATTCGAGGCGAGTTGTTCTAATTTCATTATTTAAGAAAAAACAAAACAAATAGTAACTTTTATATACATATATATATATATATATATATATATATATATATATATATATATGAAGAGAGAGAGGGGAGGAAGGTAGGGAGGGGAGAGTGCGATGCTTAAATTGTCGTATGATTAAGCAAAAATTGATATAACATTGATACCTCGTTTTAACATTTTTTAACAAAACATCTTGAAATACTAAAAAGTAATTTTATTCAATAAAATCGCCATTGGCCTCAACGACAGCCTCCAGACGATTTCGGAATCTCCTGCAACTCTTCTGGACGGCCTCCTTGTTTGTTTGGAAATGCTGCCATAATCCTTGTTTTGTTTGGAGAGTTAGGTGGCCTGATGTAAGTGGTGATGTCGTAGCAGAAATTCTCTGACAGCCATGATTGTGTTCTCCTGCTTGTGTGGCATGGTGCAGAGTGATATTACCAGATATAGAGTCATTCAGCAGCCAACTCTTGATCCAGGCCAGCATTAATTCCTCAATGCACTTGATGTAGGCCTATTGTGTTGGGTCTGACGGAATGTGGGAAGATAAATGGCGGCATAACGTCGCCATCACTAGTGATAACTCCAAACACCATGATTTTGACAGGATATATCATCCAACACTTTCCGAATGCTCTGTGCTCTCCGCAGTGACACGCAAATACTCCGAAATGTTCGTATTGGAATTTCCGGCGCAAATGCCAAGGAATACATCATGCAGTTTCCAAATTTCTGTCAAAGTGAATTGCATCATGGTGGTCTTTTTCTCACAGATGGTGCCCAACTGACCCTACTCTATTGTGCAGTTGACATAATCTAAAACAAGCAAAGAGCTTGAGCGAAATTAAAAATATAAAATGGAGACAATTTAACCATCGCACCCTGGTACTGGTTTTAGTTTTGTTGTCAAAGATTGTGAGATTAACGCGCTATCAATGCATAATATTCATGGTGAATCCTTTTCTCTTCTGATCAGACTGACATCTATTGAGTCAAATTTCTGACAAATTGAATTACATCATGGTACCCTTTTCCTCACAGACGGTGTCCAACTGACCCTACTCTACTGTGCAGGTGACAAAATCAAAAACAAACAACGCATGTGCGAAAATAATAATATAAAATGGCGACAATTTACCTCCTGCGCGCGCGCGCACGCACGCACACTCACACACACACACACACACTCTCTCTCTCTCTCTCTCTCTATATATATATATATATATATATATATATATATATATATATTGGCTTCATATTTCCTTTCAAACAGGTTTGGTTAAATAATTTAAACATAACATGATTTATTTTCGTTGTGATCCTTTCAAGTTCACGAATTAATTTCTTGGGAAAAAAAAATATCAAAATTTCTTTCAAATAATTTTATTTTCCTAAATACTTTCAATTTCCTCTGAGACCATCTTCAGGGGGTCAAATTGTCTGTGGATGTACTTACGTATTTCTGTAGATTCAAAACATTTTTCACTGTTCATTTTACCATGAGGTTGGTGCAAAAATAATGTCGGTTTTTTTACGTATTTTTTAACGTTAACCGACATTATTTTTGCACCAACCTAATACCAAACCTGTTTATAGCACCTCTTTGCAACTGCTCGGTCTCACATTGACCGCTGACCTGAGATGGAACGAATACATTGAGTCAATAGCTTCGTCCACCGCAAGGAAATTCGGCGCCCTGTGCCGCACTAGGATTTTTTTTCTCGCCG
The DNA here is from genome assembly GCA_963932145.1 of Acanthosepion lycidas. Lineage (NCBI taxonomy): Eukaryota > Metazoa > Mollusca > Cephalopoda > Sepiida > Sepiidae > Acanthosepion > Acanthosepion lycidas. The sequence goes on from OZ010585.1 coordinate 118,986,218, forward strand.
GAGCCGATCCTTCAAATCAACAAATCAACCATTCGCCCTTGCATGGAGTATTGCTGCCATATATTGTCTGGAGCCTCTTCTGTTTGTCTCAAGGTCCTTGATAAAATCCAGAGAAGGATATGCAATGTAATTGGCCTTGAGCTGGCATCTCGTTTACAGTCGCTCTCTCACGGATATACCGTCGCCTTCCTCTGTCTTTTTTTACAAATACTTTCATGGTAACTGCTCCGATGAGCTGCTTTCGCTGGTTCCCAGACTTCATGAATTTAAGCGCTCAACTAGGCTGGCATCTCGCTCACACACTTTCACTGTCGAAACTGTTAAATGTATCCGTCTGTTCTACACCAATAGCTTCATGTCTCGCACTTCTCGCCTGAGGAACTCCTTCCCATTTTTCTGTTTCCCTGATAGCTATAATCTCCAACTATTCAAATGTAATGTCAATCGACGTCTCCAGTTGCCTTGATCTATCCGCTATCCTTCTCTTCGTCCTTTCCTCTATCACTCCTATTTGCTCTAGTTCCAACTCTCTGTGACCCCTTGCGTGCTAGTGACTTCCCGCCTTGCTTGGGGTGAAACGCTGATATATATATATACGCACACACACACACACACACACACACACACACATATATATATATAAACGAAATTTTACTGATAATTTCATTTCTCGGCGCAATTAAGAAAGGATTACTGAAGAGGGACATAGGTTGCAGCCATCACCAAAGGTACATTTTCATTATTAAAACTTTTCGCATGCAGAAGTAAAAATAGATCTATACTTTTTAAAAACAGGGATGTCTACATGTGCATCCGCTAAATATAACGTTTAAAGTAAATATGATACAGAACTTATTTAAACACGACCACACTATTCTGTTCTGACTGTTTGGAAAATAAAACATTCCCTTTACTTTAGAAACATTTAAAAATCTACACATTCAGTTAAAAATTTAAAAAAATCCTTGATAATGACTAACAGAATAGCCGAAAGCGCTCGGGTATATAGAATATTTGAAAAGTTTTTACACACTTCATGCCCAGAAGAGAAAACTATTATACGAACCCAGGAGAAAGTTAATGAAAAGCTTACACGCAGTACCTTGTTAGTCGTCTTTACTGAAATTTGGATAAAAGAGGGGTTGCTGCCCAAATACACAAGAAGGCTTTGTAAAACATTCTGGTGAGCATTTGGTTCAATTTTGTGTAGTTGGTCGGGCTGAGAATTGTTCAGTTTATATGCGTTTGTGTGTGTGTGTGTGTTTTATGCGATTAATAAACTTTCATGGTACCAATAGAGTGAGTTCGAATAAAAAGCTCTCGCGTGAAAACCAAACACGCAACTCTCTCATCCACGGGGCAGACAACTTTAAAGATATGCTATCATCTTAAATAGATACAAAATCCAGGTAACTGCCTGGGTGTTAACTTAACAAAATAGAACAGATGTTGGTCGAGGCAGTAAATAAACGGCTTTATCACAGTGTTTATGGCTTCGGTAAAGCGGCTCTCATACCGCACCGATTGGGTGCCGTAGACTTTGAAATTAACAGCTGCATTTGATCTTGTAATGGAGTTTCGTCGCAGGGATTTCGCCCCTCTTTGTGCATTCTGTAAATCTTTCCAGATTTTGTTACATTTATTTTTCTCTTCGATATTTTATTCTTTTCACAGCGAAATCATTCGCTTGTGATAATAATAAATGATGCTTGGACGATTGTATACATCTCCGCTGTTGTTCTGCAGCATTCTGGCCGCCCCTGGAGAAGCAAATTTAAAACATGAGTTTGGTAGATTTGTGGTTAGGTAAAGTGAAATTAGAAAATCTCCGGCATAAGGTAGCGACGGAGAGTGTGAAGAAAGGACTAAGCATAAACTATCAGAAGACAGAATGCGATTTGCACGTCGGGAACAATAGAATCAAGCAGACGCAGAAGTTTAAATATCTGTAAAGCGTCTTGACAGAGGACGGTAAGTGCGACACTGAGATCCGTAGACGTATTGTGATGGCCAAGGACACATTGCAACAGCTAAGCAGAGTATTGCGAAACAGGAGGATTTCTTTGGTAACAAAGAAAAGAATACTAAGCTGTTACGTGACATCTGACCTCCTTTACAGCAGAGAATGTATGACAATTACCTCAAGGATGAAGAGACTCAAGATGTGGGTCTACAGAAGGACGCTAAAGATATCATGGACCGAGCGTGTGAGCAAAGATGAAGTCTTAGAGAGGTTGCAAACAAGGAGGAGGCTTATACTTAACATCAGAAAGAGGCAGCTGAAGTTTCTGGGACACATAATGAGGAAGGAAGGCCTGGAAAATCTGATACTCACGGGTCGAATAGAGGGAAAGAGAGACAAGAGAAAGCATCGCATTACATACCTGACGAACTTGAGCAGGTGGATGAAAGAACGTGGTTTGGGGTGGGGGAAGCAGATAGAAGGATCGTGTTGAGAGCTGCAAGGGATAGAGGGAGGTGGAGAGCCATGATCGCCTACGTCATGAAAGGACATGGCACATAAAAAGAAATGAAACTATATCAATAGCTACAGAAAAAAATATGGTTACATAAAAGAACTGCCTAACCCAGGAAAATTCAAAAATTGAAAGAGTCTGCACACATACGTAGCACTGGTTCTTCAAAACGAAAGAAGGAAGGAGGATGATACGCCTGTGGCGTTAACCTACCGCTTCGCAGTGGTTCGCGTAAACCGATTCTTAAAATTATAAAAGCTTAGCGAATCGGTTGTTGGATTATCCGAAAATAATCTTATATATTAATAGCCGATATATAATAGCTAAAAATATAATTATTACCACTGCTGTAAGTTCTGCAGAGTCTAAGAGAGGGATTTCTGTAATAAACATAATTTATTCTGACAAAAGAAAACGTTTTTAAGTTAAAAATGTGTCAAATATTCCAGTCATAAATTTGATAGATCTTCTCTTGAATCTTTGGAACTGCGGCGATTCACTTTGAATGTGGCTAAGAAACCATAACACAGCTGATGACACTAAAGTCAAAAAGCATCATACTTCTGAACAGAAATATGATGAGAACAGAATTTCCATCTAGAAATATCTTAATAAATAAATAAATGTTTTCTATTAAATTACCAAAATAGTTTAATTCTTTTTGATACTATATAAAATGATTTGTTTCCATTCGGAGATTGAAAAGAAAATGAGCAGAATAGCTTCCTAAAGAGGACCTGCCTTTATAGAAGTGGTTCCTGGAAATTTGGGATGCTATTGTTGCAATACGTTTTTCCTTTTTTTTTTTCGTTTTATTTTTATCTTCCGTCAACATGGCTGATGCTAACCTCCAGTAGAGTGATTCATTGCTTTTCTTACCTACATGAAGTGGATCGATTATATTGAATTAATTGTCTAGGTCTGCTGCAAGAAAAGTTGGTTTACTGTGGCCGCTAGTATCCATCTTACACATTTAGAAGACTACCATTCATCTATTCTTTGAATATTTCTACTACATTTGGTCCGGTGCTTCTGCTATATATTTAGAGATCCTTGACAGAGTTTAAAAAGAATCTACAATGACACCGGTCCTGACTTGGCATCTCGTCTTCTGCCACATTCCCACCGTCGTAACGTATCCTTTACTTTTTCTATCAATATTTTCATGGTAATTGTTCTGTTGCGTCTTACTCTTTGGCAACTCGACTTTAGGCATTTATGCACAGTACTAGATTGGCATCTAGGTCGGAAAACGAGAACCTGGAAAGAAAAGGCGAAAACTAATATTTAAGAATGGTCTCAAAACCTAATAGTAGGGATGCTGGCAATTAGAATATGCCAAATCGAAATTGTAAAGTGCAAAAGATGTAATTTTTCGACTTACTGAGGAAACAAACATTTGGATTCTGAGATTGTTAAGAATTAATTTTCTGTCAATCAAAAAACTTTAATTATCATATTATTAACAGTATTAGTATCTGTGTGAGTTCAATAGGCAATGGAGAACTTTCAGAGGGAAATTAACAGGAGATAACTGATAAGTGACATCCATTAAACATGGCACGTGGAACTAGAACAGTATACCCCAGTGAGCGAAATAAAGGGTTCAGTTCGACATTCCAACCACCTGAAGAAGGCCAGAGCGTACAACAGCCGAAACGTTGTAATAAATATGACGACAAAGATGAGGACAATAGTCCGAATAATGTAAATAATTAACAGTGTTCTTTTTCAATATTACGTATTGTTGTTAATCTCTTATTCTGCCTAATAAGATCTACAGTGAAAACGAATCTTCTATCCGTAGCCTAACTTTTATTACAGTATATTGTTATAAATGTTCTATTTTATTATTAGTTTTTATTCTGCCTAATTTGAAAATTAAACTTAATTGTAAATGTTTTCTTTATCGGCTTTATTTTACATCGTACCATCAATATTTGTGGATATTCGATATCATACAACTAATGAACTATTGAACATTTGCCTCTTCACTGGTAAATCTAAAGCATTCCAGTCTCTTGTCTGAGATCTGTTTGCCGGTGACTATGACTTGGTCATCCAAACAGAACAAATGAAAAGAAATACAAGCTGTAATGGATAATCTTTTCCCATTTCCGTAAAGTTTTTGACCTTAGTATCAGCCTGCTGTTGGTTCACCTTACATCGAATCTTACTTATTATAAAACGCAGATTGTGTGTGTGTGTGTGTCTGTGTCTGTGTACGTTTATATATTGGATCGGATTTCCTACATTTTTCAACCGATTTCAACAAAACTTCACAGGACTACGTAAGATTACCTTGCGGTGGTTCTGACAGCGCCCAAAATTGGAAAAACACAATTGTTTTTGAACGAAATCAATTTGAAAACACGATTAAGAGGCATCACGAGAATGAAAGGGGGAAAATTCATATCGAGTTATACTTATTATAAAACCCAGGTTTGTGTGTGTGTGTGTGTGTGCGTGTGTGTGTGTTCGTTTATATATGGGATCGAATTTCCTAGATTTTTCAACCGATTTCAACAAAACTTCACTTTTTTTTAGCAGGTAGTGTTTCTTATTGTCTTGCACACTTTTTTCTTTATTTTTACATTCAGAATGCTTTTAAAATTCCATTTACAAGACAATTGTTTATAATAAAATTCTATTCAAACGGTAGACTCATAACGATTGAAAACAATGTTTTTGTTTGAGTTTGGGTTTGACCAATTCGTAAAAAAAAAAAAAAAAACTAATTAAGACATGCGTGTCCGTCAACCTTAAACAATAATCTTTGTCAGTTTTATTTTTCAGTCTTTATGATGGTCGGTACTTGATCTATCTCATACTGTTACATCCCCGGGCAACGCCGGGCTCTACTGCTAGTCATCAATATTTGTGGATAGCCACAAACGAATTCATATACCTTGGGAGTACAATAAACAGTTCTTGCTATTCTGACGATGACATATCTGCTCGTGTGAAGTAAGCAACTGTTGCATTTGCGGTTCTAAAACATTGAGTTTCACATCAGATAGGACTTAAGAGGCACATATGGAGTAATTGATTGCGGATTGGATTGAGGAATCTGAGAGCCGGGTTCAAATTCCAGTCGGATATATTAGGTTCACTTACGTGCTAATACCCTTGGAGAATGTGTGAAAGGTTTGTGGAAATATCAGGACAGACTGATTTATAGCTTTGGCTAGCAACCAGTCTAGTAGAAGGAAAACCTCTGAATTCAAAACCGGCCTGGAGAGGATTGGTCTCCCTCATGCGGTGTCCCTACGAGTCACGGTATAAAAAAGAAAAAAAAGGACTTCAGAAGATCACAGAATCGGCAGTAAAATATGTCTATGCGCCGACGTGCCTGTTATGAGACAGTTTGTGTACCACAGACACTGAGGAGTGATTCTATCAGACGTTGCTTAAAATCGATTACTGATATATATTGAATATTCCACACGCCAGACGCAGTAGTCCCCGCAAAGGCTAATGCAAACAAACATCGAAAAGCACATTAATCGCTACAGGTTTCGCTGGATAGGCGAAGTCATTCGACTTGAAGAGCGCAGAATACCGAAACAAATGCTCTAGACGAAATGCTCTACGGTACTCGACTCTGACGTAAACTGAGGGATTGCTTAAAATATCCTTGCAGTCTGCCAAACTGAAACTACTGCTTGCGATCTAAATAAATGGAGGTGTACAATTCATGAAGGCGCTAAGATCTTCCAAGACCCACTCATTAAGTTGGCCAAGTGTCAGGCATGCAAGCTAAGAACGGAGAAATCATTGATCCAGCAATCAATTTACATGTAATGAATGTGGTAGAGTATGTCTCTTCAACTCAGACCATTGACCTATTATGGTCAGTACTACACAGGATAGTCGTGATACTTAATGCATGGTGCCACTATAATTAAAACCATAAAATCTAAGCTTGTTGGAACCTACACTCGGATGTTGAGGGCAATACTTAACATCTCTTGGAGACAACACCCAACTAAATTATAGCTCTATTAATTCATAGAAATAAAATTTAATTTCTATGGTTTTAGATTTTTATCTTTCTTTGCAAATTACTTAGTAGCAGATTGGGTACATTTTGAATCGATTTTCACCTTTTTGAAATGAATTTAACTCCGGCCCATATCAGATACTGCATGAATTCAAAATGAGACACGTTAGCAACGAAAAAAACCCCAGAAATATCCGTTTTGTCCATTACAATGAAGTTTTATGTTTCCGGATATGCTTCAGACAGTTTCTATCCGGAAATATTTTCCTTGAAAATTCACCTCGATTTGGATGACTAAACTCTATTAATAATAAGTATCTGTAAACTGAAGTGTGAGGACAAGCGGAAAATAACAGTTCAGTATAAGTCACAATGACTAGACAATCACGGATCTTGGCGACAACATCCAACTAAACCACAGCTCAATAGTTCCATCCCTGATATTTCTACAATTTTACTCGAACACAGAATACACTTTACAGAACACTCCTGGCGAGCAAAACAAAACCTTGCTCGTGATCTACTGCTCTGGACACCTAGCCATGGAGTAAAACGAGTTAGTAGTCCAGCAACCAACTACATTGACCCAAAATTCATCCTATTGATCTTCCGACCTTGATGCAGGACAGTGGTGGTTGGCATGAGAGACTCAGGAATATCAGACCTAGCTCGACCGAATAATATGTAAATAATTACCCTGGGAATAACTTAACATGCCGAATGTGTCCGAAAACCTGCAGAAACCGTTCTGCAAACTGAAGAAAATTTCCAAAACAGGCCAGGCCCTGTACAGAACAACTTAGTTTGTCACTTCTGCAGAAAGCATTGCAAATAACTTGCTGGTTTCAAGAGCAACTATCGTTATCATGAAAATTAAAAATTAGGTATCAAACTTTATCAGTGATGGTCATACTCGTTTAACGAGTCATGTATAGACGTCTGTATGCAAGTATGGGAGCGCAGTAATATAATATTCTGCATCATAGGTTAGAGAAGATGGGCACTTTGGCGTGGTGTAATTGTTAGCAAACTTGTCTTGCTAGATCAGTTACGACTGAGTAGTAATTTCGACTGAGCATATGAGCAATGATGAGGTCTTACAGAGGATGCAAACAAGGAGGAGACTTATACTTAACATCAGGAAGAGGCAACTGAAATTCCTGGGACACATAATGAGGAAGGACGGCCTGGAGAATCTGATACTCACGGGTCGAATAGAGGGAAAAAGAGACAAGGGAAAACAGCGCATAACCTGCCTAGCGGCCTTAAGCAAGTGGATAACAGAATGTGGTCTGGGGGAGGTGGCAGAGGGAAGAACCTTTTGACAACTGCAATGGAGGTGGAGAGCCATGATCGCCCACACGTCTTGAATGGACACATCACATAGAAATTAAAGTGAGTTTGATCCTGACAGGGTACTCCACGCGTTCAGCCTTGTGCCACATCTAATATACGCTTAAAAAAGACACACTTAGACAATGTAATGGTTAGAAAGAATATCTTGGTAGGTCAATTAAGCCTGAATAGTGAGTTTGATCCTCATTGGGTACCTCATACCATAGGATAGAGACTATTATTTTATAATTTGAAGAGAGACAGGCAACAACGTACTGTTATTGTTATGGTGACTTTCTAAGCGTAACTTAGATGTGGCACGAAGCCGAAAGTATGGTGCACCCGATGAGGATCAAACTCACTACTCAGTCGTAATTGATTAACGAGACAAGCTTCCTAACCATTACGCCACGTCAAGATGCCCAAACGAAGCACTGTTATGAAGTAAGATGCACATTTTCACCATTATTAATACGGCTTGTGTAAAAAAGCACAAAAAATGACGCCAAAATTGACGGTGCTTAGCGATCGGAGAAAGAAAAAAAAAATGAATAACTTTATGATTAAATTCGATCTTCTCTCAACCGTAAAACTTCTCGTAACAACATTCAGGGATGATAGTCTTCTTGAGGCAAAAGGAATGAAAGGTAGCTTCTCCCCGAAAGTATTTTTCATTTATTTCTGACCCGTTTGTAGTAATAGCTGTCAATAAACGGTCCGTTAGGCACAACGCCACTTTTTTTTAATCGTTGTATGGGCAAAGAAACTTCCTATATAAATGCCCATAGCATAGCATGATTGGAGTTACAATTTTGGGGACTATTTTAGTCTTTTTTTTTCTTTTAATTTGTAGCTGAAAACTTAATTATCGGCCTTTAAAAGAAACCTAGGAATATTTATGGGTGGGAAGTTTAGCTTTAGAAACCACAACAAAGCAATCCGCTTATAAAATGAATATTTTCTAGATATATTATCCGAGTGTAAGCATTTTTGCTTTTTCATCAATGTTTTCTGAATATAAGTCACATATTTTTTACAATGATGTTCAACCTGTACAAGGCCCAAGTGTCACTTGATTGATTCGTTTTCTACGGCTTACCAACCATTTACAAGTTATTTAAAGCCTGAAAATATCTTTAGATTGTAAGTTAATAACGGTTTAGTAATACAAGTTTTACTAATTAAACCACAGTTAAGGTGACAAAAGGTGGATTCATACAAAAACAAGAAATTATAATGTAGATATAAAGTAGGGGATCGATTTCATAATACAAACAATATATAAACTGATCCCTCACTTTGTGACAACGGTAATTTCTATACATTTATATTCCAGAGAATGTTCGTCCTGGGTAAGATATTAAACTACATCCGCGTCCTGGGTAAGACGATAAACTATGTCCAGCAGCAAGGCCTCTGATCAGGAGCTTTTGAGGAACGTGGAACCACCTTTTAATTGCTGTTGTTCCCAGGTCCACCCTGAACCGGGGTGGTAGCACCTGTTGGGGTCGCATCAATGGGCAAATAGTTAACTATTACCAGCAATACTTTTTTTGAAAAAAATTATTACCAGCAATACAATTTTGAAGGAAAAAAATATGAGAAACAGATTTTCGACAAAACAAAATATTACCAGCAATAAAAAATGTTGTCAGCATTAAATAACCCATTGAGGTTGATATGCCGTTAAACAAAATAAACCAAATCAATCTAAACCAAAGAATACATATTCTATTCATACTAATCTATCCTCAAAATGTTGCCGGCATTAAATAACCCATTAAGGTTGATATGCCGTAAAACAAAATAAACCAAAACAAACCTATACCTCGAGTGGCTCCTGGGCCTTGTACATGGTAAACCTTAATATAAAAAATATAGTTAAAAAAAGATTGATGCTAAAACGGTCCCATTCCTCTGTAACGATGTTAGTTCCCATGTATGCCTCTCAGAAATACCCTCCACCATAATAAGAGTATGACATTAGTGGCAGTGGTGTCATTATCTGTCTAATGTGTTACCATGATGTAGGAGGTATTGCTGGGAGCTATATGTGGGAGGTATTTCTGCCGCACCATGTACTAATAAAAAATGAATAATATTTTACTATGCTTCATCTTATAAACATTCTCCACCGTTCAACCTCTCTCCCACAGGCGGGACTTGGCAAGCCTCTCATTACTCTACCGCTACTTAAGTGCTCGGATGAAGTACATTCCCTGGTCCCGCCAAGTTAAACCTCCACGGCAAGAACACGCCATGCCACTTACATAGTTGCAAATCACCCACGTTCCCTCTGTAATCCATTGGTGAGAAGTAAGTTCCACCCGAGCACCTTCTTCCCGCGAACCAAGGCCCTGCGGAACTGACTCCCAACAGGATGTTTCACCGATCATTACAATCTTAACCTTTTTCAAGGCTAGGGTTAATCGGTATCTTCAACGCATCTACGCAGAAATTATCTCTTAACGTAAAACTCTACCTCGAGTGGCCACCGGGCCTGGTAAAGGGTGAGCCTTATTATATATAAAAAAAAAATCAATCTTAGTACAAATACAATGCCTCATGTTGTAAACATTCAATATTAGTACTAATACTATGCATTATCTAATAAATATTCACTATTAATACTAATACTACGCATCATTTTCTAAACATTCAATATTAGTGCTAATACTATGCCTCATCTTGTATACATTCAATATTAGTACTAATACTATGTCTCATCTAATAAGCTCCAATATTAGTACTAATATTACGCCTTATCTTATAAACATTCAATATTAGTACAAATACTACATCTCATCGACTAGCCATATTAGAACTAATACTACGTTTCATCTAATAAACCTTCAATATTGCTGCTGATACTACGAGTAGAAATGCAAGTGAAGATGAGAGAAATGCCGGTCAAAAATTAATAATGGTTGCTAATGCTTCATCTCATAAAAATCAGGAATTTGATACATCTCGGTAATTTGGGCAACTTGAGTCTATTATCTCGAAGCATAGTTCTCGGGATTACTTTTATCAAATGTATGCCTTACAAGTGACTTGTGGACCAGTCCTAAAATAAATAAGCTAAGTGAATGTAATAACAAAAGCCACGAGTAGAAGTAATCTCCGAAAAAATGTTGAAGTCTTGTTAGTTTAATGAGTTTTCTTTGTTGTTGGATAAGTGTTTCAGAACACTATCCTAGATTGTATTGTTCAAACAAATTTGGTAAATAGTTGCCAAATTTTCGATTTTAATTAAACGAGACTATGACATCAGAATGCTTTAAAAAATCATTATTGTTGTCAAAAGGCAATGCAGTTGTTAACGGAAATGGAAAATGACCAATGAATATAGGGAAAGAACAAGAAAGTATAACGAAGTGGAGTTATGTTAATTTGAATAATAATAATAATACGATAGGACCGTGTTATCCGCGGATCACCAACTGCTCTTTCACGTATTTGCAGTCACCTCCATCCGGTGTTTGCGTTCAAAATAATTTTAATCCTGGGTAAGACGATAAACTACATCTGGCAGCAAGGCTTCTGATCAGGATATTGGAGGTTTTGAGGAATATGAAGCCCCTTTTATTTGCTGCTCTTCCCAGTTCTATCCTTACTCGTGGTGGTAGCACCTATTAGGGTCCCAGCTAAGGCCAAACTTGAACAATATGAAAGTATAAAATATATTTTTATAGTAAAAATACCAGGGATATATTTTATATTAAAAAAAAACACCAACAATAACTATATATAGTACAATTACCAACAATGCATCAAACAACGTGAAAGAACTCTTTCACGATATTAATCCATATAATATCCTACAATTTCTTCAAGAAATCAAACTGTATTCCAAAATATAACTTCACAAAGCTACAACATAAATCACACGTACTACTGGCTCTAGTAATTAAGTGCATACAAATATGTTTATGTACAAAAGATGTGTATCACCTACAAAAACAGTATAACATATATATTTATTAATTCAAAGCTCAAAAGAAAATTAAACTTCGGCATTAACCCAAGTACACTAACTATCAATTAAAGTTACACTACTACTAACAATGGGTATATCTTACCCGATTTTGAAAATATCAAAAAAATATTAAATATAAATCTTTATTTGAAATATTTTACATGCAGGCATTTCAAACTTTTTACTTTGAGTTAACATTAATAGAAACCGAAAAACACATAATTTAGGTAAGGAATTCAGGTACAGAAAATTGTAATTAAAAATAGGAAATTTTGCGCTGGGTACTATGGGTACCCATGGTTAATGCTCTAGGGTTAAATGAGCCATATGGAGTTGATATGCCATGAAACAAACAAATCAAATCAAATTAAATCAAAAGGTTTTAATAAACGAAAACTAATTTACAGAAAATATAGTGTGCACCAGAAATACCTCCGACATATAAATTCTGGAAGTACTTCTCACATAATGGTAAGACCTGAGCTACATGAAGACACTACTGCTACTAATGTCTTACCAATATGTGGGGTATATTTCTGGGAGGTATATGTGTGATATAATTCTGATGCACCTTGTATATTTCAAAACATTATTAATTGATTAGTTTTTTTACGACTTACCAACACTTTGCATGTTATCTAAAGCCAGCATTTTTCTTTTAGATTGTAAGATTTTTTTGGAGATTACAGCCATTTGCTATTACATGACCGACTAATTAACCCATAACTGTGTGGAGAAGAGATGGATTCATACCTAAGGGTATTTTCTTTCTTTGTGATATTTACACGCAAGAGAATATAACGAACCCGAATTCACTCTCTGAATTCCATTCCCTAACTGTTATGCATTACACCACCCGCACATCAAAGCTTACTGTAGCTGGTATTTTTAAGCTATCACCCACTTAGGTACTGACCTGAATCCACGTTACTTAACTACGGCGATTTCAAACGAGAACGGCATAAATAGAAACGACATAGATATAAGATACGTCTTTAGCAATAACAGAATCTGTAATATATATATATATATATATATATATATATATATATATATTAGGTTGGTGCAAAAATCATGTCGTTTTCTCACATATGTTACTATGTGAGAAAACGACATTATTTTTGCACCAACCTAATATATATATATATATATATATATATATATATATATATATATATTATGAAATGGACAAAGTCTGACAATTATTTTAAGACATTTTTATGTTTATACATTCTTTTTGTAGATACAAATATTTAAGTAAATGCTCTGTTTATAATAAAGTGTATCAATAACATTTACCGCCCTGAATGTCCGAGAAATTTTCATAATGTCTGACGTCATTTGTTTACATTTGGATACGCATTGAGCAGATATGAATATACGCAAGAGATTCTTGGAAGATTGTAGTTTAAAAAGCAGCAAAATCGACTTTGCTAACTGAACGATCCTCTGTGGCCCAATCGGTTAAGGCACGTCAGGCTATATGATGTTTCCGTATAGGATGCAAGTTCGATTCCTGTCGGAGGACGAATATTTTCTATGAAAATTTCTTAGACATTCAGGCAGGTAAATGTTATTAATACTGTTTATTATAAACAGAGCATTTACTTAAATATTTGTTTCTATAAAAAGAATGTATAAACATAAAAATGTCTTTTATTTTTTTTTTTTTTTATATATATATATATATATATATATATGCAGCATATCTTCATTCAAACATATTAGATTGAATAATATAGACATATTATGTATACTTATTTTGATAAAAATCCTTTTCAATTCTCTAATCAGTTTCTCGATGTTTCAGTTATTATTCAAGGAAGGCGCCGTAGTTTTTCCCACCCAAGTCCTTTCGATCTCTTGCTCTGTCGTCTTCATTTAAGTCAATGAAGTACTCTACCAGCCTGTACCTCGGGACGAGTATCGCCCTCCCCACATAATCATTGGCGCAACTGAGCTGAAAGCAATCCTTGCATGTACCATCACATCGAAGACTGGAATCGACAAGGCGTTCGACAAAAAACCAGCAAGGGCGAGTATTGTATTTAGCACACTGTACAAACATGTGTGGTACAACAGATACCTGAAGAAGGGCACTGAGATCAGGGTGTATATAGTTATCGTCCACGTCACTCTTCTATACGGCTCGGAGTCTTGGGTCACTTACCGATAACTCTTCGAACGGTTCCAACAGCTCTCCCTCCACACGATCCTTAACATACATCGGAGGGACTTCGATTCCAATATTGAAGTTCTTAAAAGATCACCAACATTGAGGACATGCTGCTGAAGTCCCAGCTGCACTGGGCTGGACATATTTCGAGGATGGAGAATAAGCGCCAACATAAAATTTTATTGTACGGCAAACTCTCTGCCACGATAGCAGTGTGGCAACAAAGAAGCGATTCAAAGATTGCCTGAAAAATCCTTTGTCACATTAACCATTGCCAACACTAGCTGAGAACAGTGACGCTTGGCATCTCACCACCAACCATGCTGTCTTCTTTGAAAATACCTGCAGGGTCGCTCTCAGGGACAAGAGGCAAAGGAAGAAGTAATGCAATGCCATGCCAACGAACCCAGGCCAGGCTTTTAGCTGCAACTACTGCAAGCGAGTATGCCTGTCCCATATTGGACTTATCAGTCAGAAGCGACGTGTACAGACTCAATCGTGATCTTCGTTTTGCGAAGCGAAGTTATGATTATGTTTACAACAAAAGAACGTGGACGGACGTATAGCAGCAAAAATAAATAAATAAAAATAAAAAATAAACAATAAAATCATCGGAATGGAAGACTGCAGTGGTCAAAAGAACATCTAAGAAAGGATGCTGGAAAATGACAAAAAGTTATTTTTACCGATGAATGCAAAATAGAGTTACATTCTAATGCAAGAGAATATGTAAGTAAGTGTGGGAAAGAAAAAATGTAAGAAACACCACCACAAAGGCGCTAAAACGTGGTGGTTGAAACGACGTGGTGTGGGGTATCATTAAAAGCGTTGGTAGACGAAAACGGAGCAATGTTGATAGACACTTAAACAGTGAAAACTATCAGTTTACCACGGTCTTATCTCTTGCCAGATTACGAAGGTTGATACATTTTTCCAAACGACGTTGCTTCTTGCTACGCATCACGTGCAACCAAATGGTCTCTTGTGAATGAAAATATTTAAGTTGTTGGAAGACCTGTACAAAGTCCAGATGTCAATATAATTGAAACATTGTGGTGGGAACTAAAGAAATGAGTGCTCCAACAAAATCCACGAAATCTTCAATAGATTTGGGATTACTGCCAAGAAGAATGGAGAAAAAATTCCCAATGAGAAAATTTGGACCTTGTTCCATTCAATGCCATATCGAACTGAGGCAATTATTCTAGCCAAAGGCGGCAACAACTAACTGCTAACTCCATACTTTTCGTTGATTGATTCATTGATTTATTCGTTTAGCGACATATCAACAACGTATGGGTCATTTAATGGCGAAATTTAATTTTCTTGTGAGCTTTGAAGTACTGAAAATTTGATATACGTTATTCTACTTTCACAGTTGAATACATGGTAGATGATACACAGCTTTTGTGCATATACATGTTTGTGTGGAGATAATTACTAGAGTAGGTGATGTGTTATATTTTGTAGTTTTTTATGTCATATTTCGGAATACTGTACGATTTAAGAAATTGTAGAAAATTATGTGGACTAATGTCACGCAAGTGTTCTCTCATATTGGTCGTTTGTTTGGTTGATTTTGTTTGGCATACCAACACCTCCATGGGTTATTTATTGCCGAAATCTAAATATTTGGAACGTAATTTGATGCTTCAAACTACAGATATTTTGTACATAAATTTATACGTTCCGTGTAAATGTATGTTTTTTTAGATATATATTTTGCAGGTCACAAAATGTATTGTTGGTAATTTTACTATAAAAATGTATTTTTATCCTTTTTCTGTTAGTGTTGCATGGATTACCATTTTACTTTAAAAATGCATTTTAGTCATTTTATCATAAAAATGTACTGTTGATTTTTGTTTGGTGGGGTTACAGTATACACATAACTTAGACCCTAACAGGGTGGACCTGGGAACAATAGCAATTAAGAGATTCCAGACCCCTGAAAACATGCAGTCTCCCGATTAGAGGCCTTGCTGCTGGACGTTGATCATTGTCATACCCAGGAAGATTGACGTTTTATACTTTTTCATGCCGTTTCTTTTAAATCAACATCACAATGATCACAGTTACAATTTGTCTTTTTAATTCATCCCTGCAGACGATCTAGGAAGAGATCGAAAGGACTTGGGTGGGAAAAACTACGGCGCCTTCCTTGATAAATTTCATCTTAAACATCAAGAAACTGATTAGAGAATTGGAAAGGATTGCTATCAAAATAAGTATACATAATATGTCCTTATCAAACATGTTTGAATAAAGATATGGTCCCTATATATATATATATATATATATATATATATATATATATATATATATATATATATATATATATACACACGTTTTACCAGTAATGGCTAATTTTAAGAAGGATATAAATCCAGGAAGAACTCAATGTAGACTACAGAGCATTGAAATTATGATAATGTAATTTCCTATTCTTATATATATATATATATATATATATATATATATATATATATATATATATATATATATATAATAATAAAAAGGCTTAAACACTAATATCCCATGGTCATAATTTATTCCATTGGAATCGTAAATACGATCCAATTCATCAGACCTACAAATTCAAAAAGTTGGATCGTATTTACGATTCCAATGGAATAAATTATGACCATGGGATATTAGTGTTTAAGCCTTTTTATTATATCCTTACTCTGTCCTGGACATTGAGTTCAACCTGGATTCTATCCTCTCGGATTTTTTTATTCCAAAAAATATACATGTGTGTATATGCACCTGTGGATTTTGCATATATATGTATATTTACCACTAATATTATCTATCTATCTATATATATATATATGTATGTGTGTGTGTGTGTGTGTGTTATAAAATATTGAGAAATTAAAAAATTAAAATTTTCAGACACTGGGTTGTATATTAATATTTTTTTGTTTTATTACTTCAGTTAGATTCCTCGAGTAATTTCAGCCAGCCTGGGCATAATCAGAAGAATAAAATTTCTACTTATTAGTAGCAGCATCTTGTTTATATATATATATATATATATATATATATATATATATATATATATATATATATATATATATATATATATTATAGATATTTTACAGAAATTATTCGACGTTTGTGTGTGCAAATCAGATAGGTTTACTTACAAAAAAACAATTTTGTCATCGAAACTTCGGAAGGGAAAAAAGTAAAAAATAAAATCGTGTCACCGCATTGATGTTCTTTTGGGGTCGATTTAGTGGTATGTCTGAAGCAGTCAAGCAGAACTATCCTCCACTCCTTCAGCTGCAGATGGTTTTATACCTTCTATGTGATGGTAATGACGTTCTTTGAATATGTTCAGCCGCGTAGATATCAAAGAGGAGCGGGAAGCAGAAGTGTTCTCTTATCATCGTTGAGTATAAAAAAAAATCCCTTACATAGAAAAAATAAACGATAACAGGTACTCAATGAGATGAATTAGGCGTCCAAATAATGTGAGAAATTCTAGTGCATTTTTTAATCATTTCACCCGAAAGAAGGCGATAAAGCTACGAAGCAAGCAAGGCATTAAAGCCACTAAGGTACAAAGGTTGGGTGTTAGTGAATATGAAAAAGAAACACTATCAAGAAGAGTGAACAGTAAAAGAACAAGGATTTGATTATGACATCTCCAATTTTATGCTTGCATCTTATCCTTTTCCTCTTCATATATTATTTTCTTGCATTTGATAGTCCTTTCTTCGTTCTTTCCTTTACTAATTTTCCTGTGTTGTCTCCTCGTCTATGATGTTAAGACATTATCCGCTAATAATAAGCGAAGAGATGAATCCTTGTCACTCGCCTCTTTCTATATTCATGCATTTACTCAGTTCCTTTTCTCTATGTATGGAGGCAGTTTGCACCCAATATAACTTCTAGATTATTTTAATGTCTTTTCCAAATGATAGCTTGGGGTGTAACTTATTTCCGCTTTTACTTACCAACTTTTCTTCAAAAATGAAGTACAATTATTTTTTATTCCTTTATATATTCATCATTATTTGTTACTAGCCTAGAATCCGCCGTTCGGGCGGACTTTAGGCTAGCTCCTGCAGCGGGTTTTGGGGGCTTCGAAATTTGACCTATTACGTAAAAATTAGAAAAAAATTAGAAATAATAAAAGGTTTTTATCTTTATTCGGCACCTTAATTTGGCATAATCTTTCTTCGTATACGCAATCGATCTCCGTAGTTTGTTTGCATTTATTTTGCGCGCAATTTTTATTTTCTTTAAAATCACCATTCTCTATAATCTATTCACATAAAGTCATAATTAAAATACATTAGGGAACCGGAACTATATAATATTTCGAATACGTCACAGTACGCGTGCTAGAAAAAGAAAAAAAAAAGAAAACCATTTGAGCAATATACCGTGTAATGCTTAACTTTTAATTACGGTTTAATTAGATAGACGATATCAACTGCAATTGCGGCAAAAAGCGTAATTATATTTCAACCTTTAATAAAGAATTGTTTTTTAAACCTTTCATTCTGTTCGATATTTAAAGCTAACTTTAAATTAGTTATTTATTTCATTTTTAATAGTCCATAACTACAGTAGTTATTACCTGTTACTTCAGGTTGTTTATGATGCGCCGAGATTGAAAAACGGACGGACGGACGGACACACGTACACTGCGCTTTATTTATATAGATAATTGTTTGCTACATATTAACTTATTTATTTCGCCAAGATTTCTACCTAGTTCCGCCATCTATTCACACAAGCACGCCAGGTAAGTGGCACGCTACCTTCCTCTATACCAACTGCTTTCAATATGTTCCGTGAGGGTTAAGTTTTTCAAGTCATCTTTCCTCATTATATGTTCAAGGAATTTCAGCTGTCTTTTCTTGATTTTGAGTAGATGTGTCCTTACTGTTGTCATTTTCCTTTAAGACTTCCTTGGTGCTTAAACGTGGGATTTTCAGTATTCTTCTGTAGAGCTACATTTCTGCTGCCTCTTGTTTTCTCCTCCTTCATGAGGAGCTTGTCCAGCATTTGCGGCCATATAAGAGGATACATAACATATAGCAATCTGGCACTCTTTTCTTGTTTTTAGCCAATATTTTTCCGTAGTTTAACGTGTGTTCGGATCTCGGTTTTACATTTTTCATCACATATTAAAACACTTCGCAGATATTTACACTTCTGTGCTGGCTTGATATCCACAATTCGTAACTCGCATCTTGGACATTGTCTCTTGCTGATGACCATAGTTTCTGTCTTCCTGCACATGATGGTTTGTACCCTTTTCTCGCTACTGCGCTAACAATTGGGGCTCGTAAGGCTCTGTTGGTTTCTTTTCGAGTCGGCCATCATCTCAATGATATCTGCGTATCTCATATTGTTTAGATTACGCCCACTGATAATAAAATCTAGAAAGGTTTCCAGTTCCCTTTGAAGATCATCGCAGTAAAGGTTGAATATATTTGTGGAGAAGACACACCCTTGTCTCATAGCTCTTTTGTATATCTTGGTTCGTTGATTTTTCGCGGCATATCGACCACTATGGGTTATTTAATACCAAAATTTAAATAAGTTGAACAGATCTTATGGCTTCAAGTAAATATAATTACAACTAAAAAATAAAATATGAATATTGTTGGTAATTTTTTAATATTTTAATATAAAAATATATTGCTGGTATTTTTATTGTAAAATATAGTTTTATACATAGTATTTTATTTTCGTCTGGGGGTCCATTATTTCCCCATACCTGGAACCCTAACAGGTGCTACAACCCCGGTGAGGGTGAACCTAGGAACAACAACAATTAAGAGATAGTTCCACGATCCTCAAAACATCTTGATCATAGGTCTTACTACCGGATGTAGTTTATCGTCGTACCAAGTAATCTTTGCGTACCTAGTGAATTCATTTTCTATTTGTATGCAGGCGGTTTGCTACTAGTATAACGTTTGAATTATGGTAACATCTTTTCCAAATAGATTGAATTTTTCTAATAGTTCATATAGGTCTTTGTCACCCGCCACACCTACGTTTGCAGTAATGTTGGGATGACTAAAGAGCTCGTACACTCATTAAGAAGAGAATTTACTTTATTAACCGAATGAATTTTTTGGCCAACTCAATAACACCGATATTGGTTTCCCATCTAGATACTGAGACGTTGATCGAACGAAAACCGCAAGTTTATTATAAACAAATGATGTCAGTCAGTCGGTTATGTTCCAGTTAGGCGATCATGTATCTTTCGATCTTTTCGATCTGACGAGGCAGATTTTTTCCTGCAGTAGGTTGCCATTTCTTTCTGCGGCAGACCAGACCAAGGCTATAGAACCAGGTGTGTCCTGTCATTTACCCATATCTGTGGAGGGGGAGAAAAAGTGAATTCATACCTTTCACAAGTGTATTAGCATGTAAGTGAATGTAATGAATTCGACTGGAATTCGAACTCGGCTCTCCGATTCCCCAATGCGAGCTGCTATCCATTACTCCATCTAAACTGATTCACCCCAAGCAAGGCGATAACACCACCAAGACGCAAGAGACTATTGCAAGCTAAAGTAAGGGAAAAGACTTTAGAAGGAACCGAAAACCCAATAATAGTAAAATTTTAAAGTTTTGACGATACGAGTTTGGAATTGAATTAGAAGGAACCGGTAAATCGACCCTAAAAAGCAAAAAAATCTCAACCCATCCCCCACAAAAAAACAAACTATAATACAGCAATGATTACTGATACAAAAGACAAAAATAAGTAAATAAATAAGCTTTCTCTGTTATATATATTATAATACAAGAAATACATGACAGTTTTCTCTTGGAAGAAAAAGAAACTTGGAGATACAGATACGTGGTTCCACTGACGAATTCTATGAATAATATGGACAAAATATGGAAGCAACAAAGAAGCCTTGAGGAAAAATAAGAACACCTTGTACTAGCAATTAGAAAGAAACAGGCGAAATTTCTGGAAAACCTAATGAGGAAAGAGTGCTTGGAGAATTTAACACTCACAAAACATAAAACAAGAAAAATGGAACTAAGCAATTAATAAATATTCACATTATTTACGTTGTTCGAACAGTTTTCCTCATCTTTGTTGCCATATTCACGACGTTTCGGCCGTTGTACGCCCCGGGCTTTTTTTCGGATGATTGGAGTTTCGAAATGAACCCATTATTTTGTCCACTGGGGTAAGATTGTTTTAGTTCCACCTGAAGAAGGCCGGAGCATACAACGCCCGAAACATCGTGAATATGGCAACAAAGATGAGAACAACAGTCCGAACAATATAAACAGTGTAAATAATTACAATACCAGATCACAGAAATATAGACAGAAAATATTAAATAGCTTAACGATTTTGTGTGAATGGCAAGCAAGACTGAGACGAAGAAGGATGATAAAACGTTAAAGATTTCTTGGAGCAACAAAAAAAGTGGGAAGTTGTAGAGAGCCACGAATGTCTTGCGTATAGCAAATAAATCATAAATTCTTTTTACACATTTATTTAGTCGGTCTAATTGTTATGCTTCGTGGGTTACTAATAGAAGTCGAGTGTAACAGGTGCACGGTATTTTTTTTATTTCTTTACGCTATTCATAAAGCGTGACGAGACATCATTTTATTTTCATTGAATGTTCATCTTTATCGTTAAAAACAAAAGAAACTACTGCTTGTATATTTGAGAAATGAAAGATTCAAAGACAGCAAGTAGGTCATTGAAGGAATCAAAATAGATAGGGGTCCCTATGAGAAGAAACTAAACCTCCACTACAACCTGGCACGCATAAGCAGCTCTTCATACATAGACTAAATTACCCATAGGCTCTTGTTACCTGGTCGCTCCTTTGAAATTTATGACAGCTACTTTTTGTCAGGTGATTAAGGAATGCTGAGTGTAACAGGTGTTCGTTTCTGTTTTTTGCACACATCGTACAATCGGTTAGTCTATTTTTTTTCTAAGGGTAGCTTTTTTAAAAAATCAAGTCCCCCCACCAAGGATGGCAGTAAAGCCACTGAGGCGCAAGGGGTTACTGGGTGTAAGAAACAATTAAAAAAGACTTAGAAACAAGAATATTGTTAAAGATCGAGAACAGAGGAAGAGTAATCAGGAGGACAGTACATAACGATTGACATTGCACTTAAATTTTTTGAGGATTAAATTTGTCTGGAAAGCATGGAACGGAAAGGGTGTTCCACAAGCGAGAGGTGCGATTAAAGAAACTGTTAGCATAGAATCTGCGGTTTCATCTAGCCAGATCAACATAATAAAATAATGAGACCTTTCGCACAGCTAACCGTGAGAAAGGCATGGGTATATATCCTTTTCCACTGGCGTTTACAGCAGGGCTTGAACGAAGTCGTTTGCCTTAAGGTGGCAACTCATCAAGAAGAAGGAAAACTCTTAATTGAAAACCAGTCTGAAGAGGGATGGGCTTAGCCTGGCTCTTCTGTCCGAGAAATGCTTTTTCTGCTGTTTTTACAGTACATGTAACAAACTGGTGTTCCTTATGGGCCACACAACTCGTGACGCGTCTAGGAAATAATTTCATACTTTTTTCTTTGTACATTTAAGATCATTAACTTTTGACAGAAACTGTAATTTGTGAATCTCTCTCTATCTCTCTGTCCCTCTCTCTCTGTCTCTGTCTCTCTCTGTCTCTCTCTCCCTATATATATATATTACAATTATTTAAAAAAAAATATGATTCCTTCGCTACATAAGAGTTCTCATGTTTCAAAAACGAGAGCCGAAACCATCAATATAATTATTAAAATTAAATTGAATTAAAGTAACAAGCCCTGTTTCATCCTCAAGCGAAAATTTAGGAATAACCAATGCACACACGCACACACACACACACACACACACACACACACACACACATACATATATATATATATATATATATATATATATATATATATATATACACAACAGTGTGTCTGTGTATCTGTCTGTCTGTGCCATACCTTTTCACTTGAGATCCATCCAACCGATTTTGACCAAACTTGGCGTATAGATTGCACAGTATAAGAGATGGGTTCTTCGTGTAGAAAATCGATAATTTTTATAAAATCAGTAATCGATAAAGCCGATCAAAATCGATAAATTCAACTTTTTTCCACTGATTTTTTTGTGGAAACTCGGTACGTGGGTTAATTACATCATGACAAGCTCAAGGATACGTCATTTTCTATTTCTACGCCACTGAGTTTAGTGAAAAACCGCGTAAAACGAAAAATCGATTTCAACACAAATTTTAAGCTACAAACTCCCTCAATTTTCAAGAAATCTAATACAAACTTCACTCACTTGTAACCACCAATAAGTTGATTGTTTTAAATGAGTCCACTCATAGAGTGAAAACCCGCGTAAATAGTGAAAAATGGCGATTTTTACTGGTTTCTTTCTTATTTTTTTGTTGATCTTTCAACTAATTTTCATCAAACTTAACAATTGCCTTATAAATATATCCACTTTTACATCCCTGGTAGCACACTGACAAATTGAATTTCATAAACTCCAAAATAATTGTGCTCTGAAGTGGGTCTTCATGTTGCCTGTTTTACCCCTTCATGTCCTCGGCTAACTTCGATTGAATAAATACTAACTACTTCTGTTATATCAATGACTGCATTAATTCAAAGTGTTTTTAACGAAAACACTTAACTGAATTACTTAAGTAATTGTAGAAGACAAACTGTGATACATCTAAACATGATGCTGTTTTTGCTCCATTCTAATTGAACGCTTTTTATTATTGACTAGCTGGTATGCCTGCTAGCTAGTAGCTATATAACTTTCTCTCTCTCTCTCTCTCTCTCTGTTGCCCTTGTATTCTCTCCTTCTCTCGCTCATGTATTCCCTTCACTTTTACATAATTTACATTATTCGAACTGCTATCCTCATCTTCATTGCCATATTCACAATGTTTCAGCTGTTGTACGATCCAGCCTTCTCCAGGTGATTGGAATTTCGAACCGAACCTTTTAACACTGCAGTTAAAAGCGTAAATGAAATTATCTAAGTAAAACAAGTTTCGGAAACAAAAAACAAAAAAAAATTATCCCAACATATGCCTAAAATCAAAAAATCTATTAGGTTGGTGCAAAAATAATGACGTAATAATGTCGTTTTTTTACGTATTTGTTAACGTCAAAACGTCATTATTTTTGCACCAACCTAATAAATATCCTACTAATATTTTTTGTTTTTTTTTAAATATCATCTCTGAATTAGAATACTTATTTGTGAAAGTAAATGTTGGTCAAAATATAATTCCGTAGTAGATGACAAAAGGAGCGTTTAGTTTGCTCAAAAAAGATCGTTTTATAACGCATTCTGACAGCTGTAATATAAATTTGCTAAATTAGAAAATTTCAGAATTGGAGTTCTTTTTTCTGTCTGAATTTCTTGCATAAAGACATGCCGTTATTTATATTACTTCATGTTCATTACCATCCTCATTTTTGCTGTTACTATCAAAACGTTTTAGCCGATGTGCTCTCCGACCTTCTTATGATGTCTGTCAATTCGTGTAAACGCCAGAGAATTTCGAACTGCTAGATTGTTTATTTACAGAGACAGAGTGAGCATAAGAATCAACACTGGATCGTGATTGTCAGTTTTATTCCCCGGAGACAGACTTATTAATTGACACAAAGATCTTTTATAATGGCTTCAGTAAGTCTAAAACGAACGGAAGAGGTTGGATAATTAATGTCCAACCTCGGCCTGGAAAAATGGAAAATGGTGAGAAGCAAAGTGAAAATAAATAAAAAATATATTTAAAAAAATGTCTGTGTTCTGTAGCCAAATGTGTATCAAAGAAGAAAAAAAAAAAAAAAAACAGAAAGAAAAAATTAAAAAAGGAAAAAAGAAAAGAAAAAAATGACTGGTCAAATAATGAAAAGAGTAACGAAAAAAGAACATAAGAGAATATTAGATTAGAAAAAAGAAGACAAATTCAAGGACATAAAGTATAAACAGAAAAAGATAGATAGATAGATAGATAGATATGAAGGGGCTTCTATATGAACAGAGATAAATATGTGGCACCATTTAACGAGGCAGAAAAGGAAAAGAAACAAAAGAAGAAAAAGAGAGGCTAAGAACCGAATCGTGAGTGTTAAGCAAGAACACACACACGGCTAAGAGACAATGGAAAAAAGGATATT
Organism: Acanthosepion lycidas; assembly: GCA_963932145.1. Classification (NCBI taxonomy): domain Eukaryota; kingdom Metazoa; phylum Mollusca; class Cephalopoda; order Sepiida; family Sepiidae; genus Acanthosepion; species Acanthosepion lycidas. Next base: position 119,011,369 of record OZ010585.1, read on the forward strand.
TTGATAAGTAACAAATGGCGAAAGAGTGTCATTACAATGACAGGGAAATTCTGAGTAAAAAGGAAGGGAAGGAAGGAAAGAATCAGATATGTTTTGGCATCGGCCGTGTTATCTAAGGGTATGAAAACAAACTATTGGTACGGGAAGACATCTTATTATCAACTACAGACCGACTGGCCAGAGAAAGAGAGAAGAATTCAAATGAAAATATTATTTCGTCAAGTGACGAAAACCAGACAACTAAAAAGACTTAGACAGATATGAAAAATTAAAAAAAACACCGACGAGCATCCTTGGCCTGCGATAATAAAATTTTGTTATCAGGAATTGTGCCGAAAGAAGGTAAATGTGTTTTTTTTTCTTTCTTCGGGGCGACAGACTGACTGGAACTTTGGAGATGTTCCTTTTTGAGACCATGTCGAGAAGACCACACATTCTGATAATTAGCGATAAAACACCTAACGTAAACCACGTGTAGAACAAGAGTTATGACCGCCATTGTCATATTGTCCCGTTTGCGGCTGGAGAAATGATAAACCATTAAGGAGAAGAAAAAGGAAAGAAAAAGAGAGATAATTTTTTTTTTTTTAAGCAAGATATTTTTTTTTCCTGAAGCAAAGCCGCAGATTCGTCCACGCCCGACTAAGACATCATTGGTCGAGTGGTGATCACGTGATGCACGAGGGAGGCTGTTGCCGCCCATCTGGAGGATGAGTAAGAGAGGTTGCCACGAAGTATGATGAGAAGGTGGGAGTGAGGAAAAGTTCCCAAAAATGGAAAAAGGTGGAAATTCCTAACCAGAGAGGTGGATATGTATTTAGAATTATCGAGGAACCCCCCCCGGCGCCGACAAACCCACCCCGGTTTTGGTCGGCGCCCATATAAACGAAGCCACAACGAGCAGAAATGAGTCGAGACCCAGCATTTCCCAGAGTCAGTCTCCGGTTGAGGCTCCTCGCAGATAGCTGACCAGATTCACGCACATTTTCCGGACCCACATCTTCAAACCAAGAACAATTATTTTGAAGAGCGACTTAGATCCAGATCCCCGAGATAACTTTTTCTTTTGACTTTCGTCCAAAGATCCACCGAAACACCAATTTCTTAGAGAACAGACGACTTGAAGTGTTAAAACTTGCCTAGCGGAAAACGACGTGTCACAATCCATAGAACGGGTCAGGAGATAGATGCAGTCCTATGTATCGAACAACTAGACATAAAGTTTGTTACCTTTTTCTTTGATACTTTGAACTTTTGAGTTTTCATTTTATTGCCTTTTATGCGTATTTTTGTGGTATCACCCCCGTTGGACTCGGTTTGCAGTACGGCCCCGATGACTGATTGATTGCCTCTGCCTAGATCAAATCACAACGTGGTTAGGCAGACTGGGAGTCAAAGTAGGACGTCACCGTTGGTGCCGTGGTAGACTGGGATACAACGACACGGTTGGCGCTACGGCCAGGGGACGACGTCACAAATATAGATCTAAACAGTCAAATAAATCAAGAGATAGATAGATACATACATAGGTATGAAGACAGATAGATAAATAGATAGATGTGTCTGAAAAGATTAAGATAGATATGGAAAAAAAATGAAAAAAATAGATGAACGAAATCAAACAATTATGAATAGAGATAGATATAAATCTACACAGTTAAATAAATCGAGAGATAGGGAGATATGTATGAAAAGATTAGATAGATAGATAGATAGATAGATAGATAGATAGATAGATAGGTCGGAAAAGATTAATATACATAGCCATAAAAAAATAAGATAGATGTAAAAAGATTAAGATAGATACATAGATATATAGATTGATATATAGGAAGTCCCTTCTATATAGAAGAATGAATTCAAGCGTATATGAACTAACAAACATATATATACATACATACATACATATATATATATATATATATATATATATATATATATATATATATATAGAGAGAGAGAGAGAGAGAGAGAGATAGATAGATAGATAGATAGATAGATAGATAATGTGACATGATGACCGACATGGAATGAAAGAGGGATAGATCTAAAGAATAATCCGAAATAGTGAGTGTAGCCATTGGACGAAAGATCATATTAGAGTAAGAAAGTCAAATTCATATCAAAGAAATGAATGTTGACGCACAAGGGGATGATAGAGAGTGGCGAGATAGATAGACGGAGAGTATACGAGAAATACCAGCTGAAATTAAAAAGAAGAAGCAGAAGAGTGAGACAGATACCTTATGAATATTTCCAAGAGAGGGAATGTCTCTAAATAACAGTTCATTCACAACAGCGAAAAGTGATGGTGTGATTGAAGGAGTGAGTGAGAGACGTGGGGCTTAGAGGGAGAAATCGAAAGGCACTTAGATACAGAGTGAGTCAGTTAAAATGACTGAGAGAGAGAGAGAAAGAATGAGAGAATAATCCCACGAGATGGAAAGTTTCCAAACAAAAGTTCGTAGACAAGAGAGAAAGAGAGAGAGGGAGAGAGAGAGAGATGCAGGCAGATAGTGAGATAACGAGAGAGAAAAACGGAGAGAAATTGACTGGAACAAAAAGAAGTCTAAAGAATAAATACCAAGAAAGGGAATATTTAGCGAGAGAGAGAGAGAGAGAGAGAGAGAGAGAGAGAGAGAGTGATGCGAGGGATAAATCGAAATAAAATGAGAAACGGAGAGACGGATAGATAAAGAATGATAGAAAGAGAGAGAGAGAGGGAGCCTGAGAGAGAATAAGAGGGGTGATGAAAGGAAGAGAAAGATGTCTAAAGAACAATCAACCCCCAAAAGGAAGGATCCTTTTAAGACAAATCTGGGGGTGAGTTAAAGTTCTTACACGAGAGTGAGTGAGTGACAGAAAGCGAGAAGACGAGAGAGTGAGTGAGAGAAAGTAAGAGAGAGAATTGATTGAAAAGTTCACGACTGGGCAAAGGAACACTTGACCCTCTTGAACTCATCACTTTATAACCTCGTCTTTTTTTTTTAAACATGGTCTTCCATTCACGATGCCCATTGCAACAATACTTTTGCGTTCGTGTTCCCTTGAGGATCTTTTCGAGTGGTTTCGATTACTGACAGTGCATTCGGAGCCAATGTACTGAGGCACTCTTTTCTCGTCTCGGCATTTCCAACGCTCATTGTCCTACTTCCGTGATTCAACTGATCAATAACACCCACCATGCCTCTTCTGACTCCCGAGAGACAATAAAATGTGTGACATTTAAGGTTTTGGTTTGTTTTGTTGTATGGCATATCAATCTCAGGGATAAGATTTTTACTATAGTTACGTATGAACAGAATATGTTTTCTTTGTAAGGCATCAATTTTTTTTTTTTAAATATATTGCTGGTAATATTTTTTTTTCAAAAATGTTTTGCCTGTAATAATTTATATTTCAAAAATGGATTGCTGGCAATATTTTTTTCTGAAATGTATCACTGGCAATATGTTTTTTCCTAAATGTATTGCTGGTAATTTATTTTCAAAACTGCTTTACTGGTAATAATTTCCTTCTCTTCCTAAATGTATTGGTGGTATTTTTTTTTTTTCCAAAAATGTATGACTGGTAATAATTTATTTTTTTCAAAAATTTATTGCTGGCAATATTTTTTTCCAAATAGATATTGCTGGTAATAGTTATATTATTTTTCAAAAATGTTTTGCTGGTAATAATTTTTTCCGAAAAATGTATTGTTAGTAATCATTTTATTTTCCAACAATTCATTGGTGGTGGTAATTTTTTTTTTCAAAAATGTATTGCTGGTATTTTTTACTATAAAACATATTTTTACACTTTCATAGTGTTTTGACCCAAGTTTGGGGGTTGACTGATCAATAACACCCACCACGCCTCTTCTGACTCCCGAGGGACAATAAAATGTGTGATATATAAGGTATTGGTTTGTTTTGTTTTGTTGTATGGCATAACAATCTCAGGGATAAGATTTTTATAATAGCTGGGGCCCTAAAAGTGTGGACCTTGGACCAACAGCAATTGAGATGTGGTTCTATGCTCCTCAGAATTTCCTGATCAGAGATCTTGCTGCTAGATTTAGTTTATCGTCATACCCAGGGCACCTCTTACCCCTCTGCAGAGGTTCAGTCGGTGCATTTTGAAACCTCGGCCAACATGGCGGTGATATTTAGGTACGATATCTGTCCTCCTGTAGGACAGCGAATGCTGGATAATCTCCTCAAAGATGAAGAAGAGACTCAAAGCCACAGAAATGTGGTTCTACAGAAAGATGTTAAGGATACCATGGACCGAACATGTGAGCCAGGAACAGGTTTTTGGAGAGAATAGAAGCAAAAAGGAAACATAATTAACACCAGGAAGAAGTAGTTGAAATTTTTGAAGCACGTAATGAGGAAAGAGTGCTTAGAAAATCTGATACTCACGGGACGGATCGAGGAAAGAGGGTCAGAGGAAAGCAACGCGTGACATAATTAATTGGGTTGTGTAAATGGATGGCAGAATAGGATCAGTGAGAAATAACAAAAAGACAAAACTTATTAAGAGCAACAATGCATAGGAGGATGTGGAGGGCCATGATCGCCTACGTTCTGAAGGGACCCGGCACATAAAAGAAGAATGGAGCTTGACAGCAGCCTATTCTTTTTAAAAACACCAGAAGAGAAAATCTATTGAGAGAAGTTCAGGCCCTTTAACATCAGTGAGAAAAGAAATCTCAGTAGTCATGTAAATATATTTTAAATATAATATTTTAAAAAAAGCTGATCTGTAGTGGAACGTTGGTCGGCGCGAGAAGTGGGGACGGCGATACGGGTTCAAACTGTGGGCATTACTAACGCATTTATTTTCGCACAAATTTGGTAATGTATGAAACCATTTTCTCCCAGCTACGTGTTAAATCGTAGGGTAGACTTGAATCTCTAGCCTTGGGTGGGAACCAGTCTAAGTGAAGGAAAACTCTGAATTCCAAAACCGCAGAGAAGACAAGGGGAAATCAACCCACTATCTTCCCCAAGAAGGAATGGCAATTCATAGATAATAAAGCAAAGGAATCTGTGGAGAGTCATGACTGCCTACATCGCGAAAAGACAGCGTTTAAAAAAATAACTGATCTAAACGATATTAAAACGTAATATTTGATGTACAATTTTGATTGACGGTTGAAGATGGTTGTCTAGAACCATGGGTAGATTCGTGCTTAAGATTCTAGAACGAATGAACCATCGCTGGTATTTCCTAAGAAACTAAGAAATACTAAGAGGAAACTAAAAGTACTAAGAAGAAACTAAATACAGAAGAAGGAATTAAAATGTACTAAGAAGAAACTAAGAAATAATAAAAAGAAATTTAAATGTAATAAGAATGAACAAAAAAAAATACTACGAAGAAACTAAAAGTAATAAGAAGGAAGTAAAAATTAATAAAAAGGAACTAAAAAATATTAAAAAGAAACGAAGAAATACTAAAAAGAGACTAAAAAGTACTAAGAATTCGAGAAATCTCAGTAAAGAAAATCCCTTCCCGGGAAGGGAAACCGACGTTAGATCCAGTGTGCCTCGCCGCTTGGCCACAAAGAACGTCACCCAAGCAAAACTCTATTTTCCATTTTCAAGGAAAACAAATCGTCTTCCTTCATATTATTTTCTAGAAAGTTTCATATCCGAAACGCAAACAAAGCACTTTCTAAAGAATTAATAGATTTATTTTTAATCCGACATTTTCATTACATCAAAAGATATTATACTGAATACTTGATATCTAAAATAGACGCCCCACTTTTATTTATTAAAGAGTGTGTCTTTTCTCGTTTGATCTGCGCATTCCTGAAATCATAGTACAGAAAATGCGTTCGCCAGTTAATAATGTGGCGTCTATTTCAAATACAAAATACCCATTATAATAACGTTTAAATTAATCACAATGTTCGGTTAAAAAATAAATCCAATAATTTCTTTAGAAATATATATATATATATATATATATATATATATATATATATATATGGTGGACGCTTCCGTTGCATTCACTGTATGAGGGTCAGCAACTCAGTTCCTAGGAACCGACAGCCAGACACAAGCACATATGATTTGATTATGGTCGTGAAGGCTTTGTACAGAACCAGCTACACTTTCTGAATGCCCGAATACAGAGACCTGGTGCACTACGTGCCACAAGGTACCCAAGCAACCTTTCACGGGTTTTGAATTCAGAGTAGTCCTTCTTCTAGACCAATTGCCATCCAAGGCTATAGAACCTGGTTTGTTCTGCTAAATACCGATAGGTCGACGGTGAAGATGATTCATACCTTTCCGAAGGGTTAGCACGTAAGTGAATGCTGTGGATTCCACTGAAAGTCGATTTCGGCTCTTCGAGCCATCAGTCCGCTATCCACTATATATATATATATATATATATATATATATATATATATATATATATATAGAGAGAGAGAGAGAGAGAGAGAGGGGAGAGAGAGAAAGTGAGAGAGAGAGAGAAAAGAAAGAAAATTACCATGTTGATGTATATTCATTTTATTCTGAGTAATTTCGACATTAGCACAATGTCGACATCAACTTCCTGTTTTTTGTAAGACAAAAAAATTGCTCGCGTGCCTTGAAAATGTACAGTACATTAACTTGGCGTTTTTCAGCTCACACGTAAATAAGTTTATTTTCACATGAACACAACAATTTTGTCTTAGATGAACGTTGAACTCAACAATTTTGTCTTAGATGAATGTTGAACTCAACAATTATTTATATAAGACAAAACATCACCCTGATGACGACATTGTGGTAATGTCCAAAGTACTCGTAATAAAACGCATATGAATCAGCATGGTAATTTTATTTGTTACTTCAATAAGTCTACTAAGAGATTTGTCCCTAATCATGAGAGGATCCTATTAAAAATAAGTAGACAAAACTTGTCAAATTATTTAATTAGACATGTCTTAATGAAAACATGCTAACAATATATATATATATATATATATATATATATATATATATATATATATATATATATATATATGTGTGTGTGTGTGTGTGTGTGTAGGATTTATAATAGTATACGAAACAAAAGTTGAGATTATGAAACAAAGGGAGCTTATGAACAACGTATGTATTGCCTCGGCTTATTCAGGTCGGAATGAAAGGCGAAACTATTTTTAAGAACAGTTTCTTGTTGCTGGTTGTCGGATATGATAAGATAATTTAATTTAATATGCCTCTTATCCTAAAAAAAATTACTACGCATTTTCCTAATACACGATTTTGTTTTACATTTCGACCAGAAAAAGCTGAATCTAACACACGTCGGCGAAAGGCGTCGTTTATCACTTTGCGTGATCATCACCGCATATACTGAGCCAGCTAGAATACATTGAATCATGTTTTTTGAAGTCTGCTGACAATGTGTGACTGTTCAAATAATTTATATTCTATCCTTTATTTCTAGATATAAATCCTTTTCCACATGACATCACTTGTCTTCAATATATATATATATATATATATATATATATATATATATATATATATATATATATATCATTCGGAGACAGTACTGTTTCGCTGTATCACAACTCCTCAATGTGACTAGACATCCGACAGCCTCAAGCCAGGATCGAAACCAGACCGATTTGGTGTCAGAGTTCGTAAGCCATCTGCAATCGGCAGAGAAAAACTGCTAATTCTAGCGTATGTAAACAAACGCCAGTCAGCCAGAGTGCGCGTATCCATTTTACCGAAGAGCTTTGCGTTTTAGCGTAGGGGGCTGCTGCGTGTAGAAATAGTCTGTCTCTCAAGAGTGCACAATTGAAATATATTATCAAGAGTTTAATTATGTCATTCGCAGACAGTACTGTTTCGCCGTATTACAGCTCCTCAGTGTAACTTGACATCCGAAAGCCTCAATATATATATATATATATATATATATATATATATATATATATATATATATATATTACAATTATACTTTCTGTATGAATTTATGGGATAAGAGTTTATAATTATTTACGTGCGGACTATTGCCCTTATAGTATATATAAGTATATATTTGCTTTTTGTTTCCATTTTGCTGAAACGCTGTTTCGACGTGATATGGCCGTAAGTCCGTATATGTTTGTAAGTAGATAGATAGATAGATAGACAGATAGATAGATAAATAGATAGATAGATAGATATGAACTTGGGTAGAGAGATAGAAAGAGAGAAATAGAGGGGGGGGGCGTGGTGAACCGAGATAGATAGGTAGATAGATAGATAGATAGAATGAGAGAGAGAGAGAGAATAAGAGCGAGTGAAATGAATATGAACAAAGTGGGTTAAGAAGATACTGATGTTATCTATGCATTGTTAAATGCCAAGGAGTGTACTAACTTGTTACATCACAGGTAAGGCAGGTGTGTCTTTTATGAAAAACAATATTCAACGTCCTGGTTTATGTGTGACCTTAGAACTCTGATACTGATAGAAAATGCACAAACTAAGCAATAAACAAACAGGTACTGAAAAAGAGAACTAACACATGGATGCGTCTACTGACCGTATTTATTTAACCTATATAGCGAGGCAATCCTAAATGAACGAGTTGTACATATTTCTGGTGGGCACAGCCGTAACAACATCATAATCTTATTCAACTATATTAATGGCCAATATAGAAAGAAAACTGGGCAAACTTCGACCTTCGTGTCCGCAAGAAAACGGATTGATAAAAAGACGGATTTTTCCTTGACACCGCTATTATTTTAACTACCATTACTCCTCAGCAATGTTTATTGTTTTAAAAGCCGATGATTAGAATTGTAATAAAACCTAAACACATTATGTAAGTGAATTTATCCGTTTTCATTCTTGATTTTTGGATTGGTTTATTTGTTCAACGGCATATCAACTCCATATGGGTCATTTAATGTCGAAATTTAATTTTCTTGGGAGCTTTGATAATTTTATTCAAAAATATATTGATGGTTCATTGTTGTTTCGGCATATCAACCTCTATATGAAATTGAAAGCCAAAATCTAAACATTTTATACGCAATTTTAATGATTTATTTGTTGGAAAATATAATGTTTCTAGTGGTACAATCTTACTAAATAACCCACGGATGAGGTGTGAAGAGGTGCATTTTTATACCTTTTCCAATGGTATTTGCGCGTAAGTGAATATACCGAACCCAAGTAGAATTTGAACTCAGCTCTCCGATTAAAAATTCCTAGCCATTATCCCTCGCACCAGCCACATATCCAAACTTACAGTACCTAGTATTTTCAAACCGCCACTCATCTACGTATTGAACAGGCTCGACGTCGCTTAACTTTAGTGATCTTACGGGAACGGGTGTTTCAACGTGATTATGAAAATGTATTACTGATAATAATTGCTGGTATTTTAACTATGAAAATAGTTTTTAATACTTTCATAATGTTTTGACCCCAGTTTAGGGGGCTTACTATTTACCCATAGCTGGGATCCTAATGGCTGGGTCAGGATGAACCTGGGAACAACAGCAATTAAGAAGTGGTTTCACACTCTCCAAAACCTCCCGGTTAGAGGTCTTGCTGCTGGATGTAGTTTATCGTCGTACCTAGGACGATTTTTATTCTTGAGAATTTAGAAGAAAAATATTAAACCCTATCCAGCCTCTACAAAGTTAAAAAGCGATTAGGAGCTTTTTGGAGGGTGATGAATTATTTTCCACCCTGCAACCCTTACACCACAAACGAAACGTTGCTAGTCTCTCACTACTTCATCGCTGTCGCCATGACAGTTATACAGACGTGTTACATTCCTTATTTTCACGAGTACAAACCTTCACATGCCACTGGTAAACCAAACCCATTAGTTTTCCCTTCATTTGATAAGAAGCAAGATTCATTCAGTCAGATTCTTACTCAGAACTGTTACTTTGTGAAACAAACTCCCGAGATGATGCTTCCCTGACAATGATAATCTTGGTCTCATCGAATCCAGGGTCAACCTTCATGTCCTTACAATTCGCACTTCTTAGTTCTACTTCTATTACAACAATCACACTCAGTAACCCTCTACCGTGAGTAGGCCTTTGGATTTTAACAATATATATATATATATATATATATATATATATATATATATATATATATATGTGTGTGTGTGTGTGTGTGTGTGTGTGTGTGTGTGAACATAGAAGTCAACACTTAGAGGCGACAGTCTGTTTCATGCTAGATGCAATCGTCAGGCCACGAGTGCTGTTATTTTTGTCGACTATTTATATATATATGGGTCAGTGGTGCATTGTGGGTAGTCTATTTTGGCTGTTATTTTACCGGAAGTCGTTTACATGTTTATTTGGGTTAAATTATTTTGCTTCTTTTTATTTATTTTTATTTTTTATTTTTATTTTTTTCTTATCTTATATATTTATTTATTATTTTTATTTTAATCGGTGTTTTTATTCACGTAGTAAAAATTTGTCTATATCGTTTATTTAATAATTTTGTTTTGGTTTGGGAAGATAATTAAGCTATTTATTCAATTTTGGGTTTTATTCTAACTATTATTTTGGCGGGAACAGTTTTTAATTAGTTTATTACTTCATGTATTTATTTGGATTGATTATTTTTATTTGTTTTTTCTAACGGTTAATTTATCGGGATCTGTTTGTTTATTTATTTTTTGGGATGAATTTAGGTCAATTTATTTTACTTGTTATTATTTATTTGTTATACTGTATATTTTCGCTTTTCGGTTTTCGATTTTTAAGTGACGTAGTATTTTTTATCGTTATATAACAGTAATAGATATTTTTTTCGTCCGATTTTTGGTTTGATTTTTTATAGTCTAACTAATATTTTGGTCATAATGGTTTGCTAATTTGTTTATTATTTACTTTATTTATTTGGGTTTATTTAGTTTTTTTTCTTATTTTTTATTCTATTTCGTCTTTTCTAACAGGTGTGATTTGGTAATTTGTTTGGGTTAATTTATTTTTCTTATTTTATTGTCATTTTATTTATTCATTTATGTTATGGTCCGGTTCCTTGTACCACGGTAATAGTCCAAGGTAGAACTAATAAAGAAGAACTCGAACACAGGTATGGAATAAAACAGGTATATTACAAACAGGAATATATACAGAGAAGTAGAAGTGTTAGTATGAACAATCAGGTTTAGTAGAGAGAACAATGTAGTCTCGACCAGTATCATTATTCCAATGTCTTGCAGTAATTGTCTGAACGCGACTCTGTTTCAGACTGCCTCTGACTCGACACTTGACTCGACTTGAACTACTGAATATATTTAGTCACCACCCTACGTGGGCATCATGTGGCACAAGGCCGGTTTAACGTGGGCTCTCTGAGCCCGTGGGCTCGGCAAAAAATATGCCCATTGAACCCGTATAAACGGGTTCAGGGTCGGTTTACCTCCCCGAAAAAGAATCCGCCCTTCGGCGTAGCAACCTTCAGGTTCCTCCCCGCCTGAAGGCAGAGAGTTCAACGGAACAACCGGTCAAGAATTGAGCGACTGACGATATTCAGTCACCCCCCCACGAGGGCGTCATGTGGCACAATTCCTTTTTAACGTGTGCTCGGGCAGAAATATGCCCATTAAACCCGTATATCGACGTAGCCTCCTTCGGGTTCCTCCCGTCCGTAGGATGAGAGTATAACCGTACAGTCACTCAGAAATTGAGCGACTGACGATATTCAGTCACCCACCCCCGAGGGTGTCATGTGGCACAAGGCCTTTTTAATGTGGGCATTCCGAGCCCGTGGGCTCGGCCAAAAATATTCCCATTGAAACCGTATAAACAGGTTCAGGGCCGGTCTACCTCCCCGAAGGAGACTCCGCCCTTCGGCGTAGCCTCCTTCGGGTTCCGCCCGTCCGTAGGATGAGAATACAACCGAACAGTTGCTCAAGTCAAAACTTGAACGACTGACGATATTCAGTCACCCCCCCCACGAGGGTGTCATGTGGCACAAGGCCTTTTTAACGTGGGCATTCCGAGCCCGTGGGCTCGTCCAAAAAATAGCCCATTGAACCCGCATAAACGTGTTCAGGGCAGGTCTACCTCCCCGAAGGAGACTCCGCCCTTCGGCGGAGCCTCCTTCGGGTTCCTCCCGTCCGAACAGTTGCTCAAGTCAAAACTTGAGCGACTGACTCCATTGCCTACTCCTGAGGTGCAGTATTTATTAAGTATGGAATAGTCCATTATTATTATTATTATGGGTAAGATCCCATAACAATTTATTTATTTATTTTTATTTTATTTTATTTTTTCCGTTTACAATTTTTAAGTAACGTAGTAAAAATTTGTTTTCATGTCTACATTTTGAGATGAGCTCGGATCTTTTATTTAATAATTTGGTCTGGGAAAGTAATGATAGCTATTTTTTCCTCCAAGCAAAGTTGGCAAGTTTTTGATTGGTTGTTGTAGGCTGATGATGTTTTCATTATTTTCCAAGATATTTGTGGTGTGATGTGCGTTTTCTTTTTAATTTCCCATATATACTTAGAAAGCATTGTGCTGTTCGAATATTTACTATTTGAGAAAGACGTCTTGCGTATATATATATATATATATATATATATATATATATATATATATATATATATAAAGAAATATAGTCTTAAGGTGTGCTATATTTATGGAATAAAGTGCTCAATATCAGAGATAGAGCGTGTGTAAATATAAAAGTGAACATAGAAGTCAACACTTAGAGGCGACAGTCTGTTTCATGCTATATGCAATCGTCAAGCCACCTGGCTTGACGATTGCATATAGCATGAAACAGACTGTCGCCTCTAAGTGTTGACTTCTATGTTCACTTTTATATTTATATATATATATATATATATATATATATACGCACACACATACAGTGGGGAGCAAATGTATTTAACACATCGGCAATAAAATTACATAAAAAATTGTTTCTCAATTTTCCTTTATGTTTAGTTAGAGAATGTTCATTAAATTATTTGAAGTATGTATCATTCAAATTGAACGATTTTTTACACTATTTGCATTATTCGGACTATTGTCCTGATCGTTGTGGCCATATTTATTACAACGTTTCGACCGTTGTATGCTCCGCCCTTCTTCAGGTGGTTGGAATGTCAAACTGAACCCTTTATTTTGCTCGCTGGGTTAGACTGTTGCAGTTCCACATGCCATTTCTAATGGATGTCAGTAATCAGTTATCTCCTGTTAATTCACCTCTCCAAGTTCTTCACTGCCTTAACCAGTTATTACATTAAGGATCTAACCAACGCCTTTATCCACTGCGCCATGTGTCCTTAAGTGCACAGTGGATAAAATCGTTGGTTAGATCCAGTGACAGGATCCAAAGAGTTGCGAGTTTAATACCTGGTTATGGCATTAAGGCCGAAACGTTGTGATAAATATGGCCAGAAAGATGAGGACAATAGTCCGAATAATTTAAATAATGTACATAATACCTCATGTCAGAAATATAGACAGAACAATTTTTTAATGTGAAATTTATTAAAAAAAAAAAACAAAAAACAAACAAAACACGATGTGTTAAATACTTTTGCTATCCACTGTATATAAATATATATATATATATAATTCGACTTATGACATAAGGAAAATTTAATAAATTTTTTATTTAGTTTTTCCGGCAATCTTACATTTTCTCGTTTGGTGGGAGTAAGTGAGAGCAAAATTTGTCCGTATTGCCCATTGTCTCAGGAGCCTTCGGCCACGTTTTAGCAATTTGCAAGGGGGTTTGTTTCCCTCCAATTATCAAGCTCACCTTATTCAACAGGCGTTGATTTTAAAAAAACCAAAACAAAAAAACAACAGAAAGTCTCTCACTTGAATTCCATCCATGCTGATTTGGTGAAGGCTCGGAATATACATTCCTATTAGTATTATTCAAAACAACACAAAACATATTATAATGAAAAGAAATTAACCACAGCCTGAAACAAACCCCCTTAAAAATTAAAAAAAAAATATGAAAATGATTCTTGTCAAAATTCATAATTCATCGACAAAATATTCTTAATCAATTATATACATCAAATATCTTCTTCATAAAAGCAATTACATGCTTTTCTAATTAAATAATGTTTTAGTTTTATTTCATTTTTTATTTTACGATTCAGAGCAGATTCATGGTCCTATTTTACAAACAAAATATAATTACTTGAAAAAAATCGTTGTGTCATCATTTCTCTGAGACAAAATTATTGTATTCATCTGAAAATTTAATTCTTACGTGTGAAGTGAAAAGGCTATTGTACAATTTTTAAGTTTTATCACGTAGATGTGTAAAGGTCAAGGGAGGTAGCTAAGTTATTGAAATGTCTAAATATTTCAAAAAGACATTATTTGAAGCCTATCAATTAAAAGCTAGATATTTTAGACTACTGTAAGCATTTTAAAACATTTGTGTAGTATTCATAATTAATTTTATTATGGGTTGGTTTCCATTTTCTTAATATAGATAGCTTCAAGTTAGATTATGTTTATTATACAATATATATATATATATATATATATATATATATATATATATATATATATATTATAAAAACGAAACTTAGTTGTCCTTCTCGAAGTGTCCCTGCTGTTTGACTTTCTTTAAACAGTTTTCTTTGTCATTTTATTCCAACATAAATAAATAACAATTCTCTTAAATACCATTTGCGTGGAGTCTACAAGTGTGTGTTTGTGTCTGTGTGTCTGTGTGTTTTTGTACGGGTGCGCGTTTGTGTGCGTACGAGACAGGGCTAGTACTTGCAAGCGTGCGTCTAGAACAACATATTTTCAATGTCCTGGCAAACAAGTTTTAGTCAAAGTTAGTTGAAATTTAATGCTAGCAGGGATGGTCAACGCTTTCTAATGTGGTGTTCGTCATATGGCCCATTAATCGGTGACGTATTCAGAGATCATTCGACGCTGTTAAAACTTTGATAGCGTGGTATTTTTCTAAAAAGAACCAGAAGTGTTTTGTCATATACTCGTGATGCACATTACAAAAGTAAATATATGATTTAGAACTAATATTTACTTTACTAACTACTACTAACATAGCAACAGTAATAGGCTTACGGACACATCACATTGAAACACACGTTCCCGTACGATTACTGAAGTTAAGCAACGTCGAACCTGGTCATTACCTACATGAGTGACAGCTTAGAAATATCAGGTGCTGTAAGCTTGGATGTGTGAGTGATGCAATGGATAATGGCTCGGAATTGTTAATCGGAGAGCCGAGTTCTAATTCCCATTGTGTTTATTATATTTACTTACCCTCTAGATATTGCTTAATTAATAAAACTCAGTAACTGTCTATATTTCTGAGATGAGGTATTATGTACACTATTTACATTATTCAGACTATTTGTCGCTATATTTATTACAACGTTTCGGCCTTCAGGTGGTTGGAATGTCGAACTGAACCCTTTATTTCGCTGACTGGGGTAGACTATTCTAGTTCCACGTGCCATGTCTAATGGATGTCAGTTATCAGTTATCTCCTGTTAATTCCCTTCTCCAAGTTCTCCACCGCCTTAACCAGGTATTGAACTCACACTCTTTGGTTCCTGTCACTAACTAACGCCTTTATCCAACTGTGCCATGTGTCCTTAAGGACATGTGTATGAATTTCTGGGCATTATAAACCTAATGCCTTCTGTAACTCTTTTTTACACGGCCCGTGGAACTAGAACAGTCTACCCCAGTGAGCGAAATAAAGGGTTCAGTTCGACATTCCAACCACGTGAAGAAGGCCGGAGCGTATAACGGCTGAAACGCTGTAATAAATATGGCGACAAAGAAGAGGATAGTCCAAATAATGTGAAATAGTGCAGTAAAATATATAATAATGTAAATAATGTGGTAAAACACATATCACTATGCCATTATTCTCCCTAAAGAATTCTTAATATCTAAAAATATTTTCTGTATTTAAATAGTCTGCAAAGGGTTGATAAACCTTAGTAAAATGAATTAATTACTACTACTACTACTACTAATAATAATAATAATACTAATAATAATAATAATAACAATGGTAGTAATGATGACAGTAATAATAATAGTAATAATACATAATACACAGGCATAACAATCAAACTTAATCGCCTAAATATAGTGACCAAAGACTAATAAAAACAGAATGTGTTTTATTATCGACATGCCTGTTCTTGAGTTCTTGTTGACAGTAACGTAGAAATTTCAAGATGGTGGTGCATAAAGAATTCAAGAATTCCAGTTGGGGTTGTAACTCTGGATTTGATTGGTAAAGACTCATTGAATGGGTCCCTAGCAGCCCATGTCTTAAGGAAAGACAAAAAGAGCTCTCGCAAGCACGACGCGCAACGTACGAAGGGCTTTATCTATGTAAAAATATGTACGATTTTATAGTTTTATTTTTAATTTTTCAGAGAAATGTGTAGGTAGAAATGTCACAAAGCCATTTCTTTAAATTATCGCCATACTAGTCTCTTACCACTTTTGGGCAAAATACTCCAAGCTCTAATCAATGCCGAATCGTTTAAGCGTCTTACTTCTCACAGTCTCCTTTTGGACAAACAATATGGCTTCCGTTTCACCAGGTCTACCTCCAACGTGTTAACCACCATCACTGAATTTGTCTATCAAGCTTTAGATAAGAATGGCGAAGTACGGGCTGTGGCTCTAGATATCTCAAAATTGTTCGATAGTTTTTGGCACAAGCTCAAGTGTTATGATATCACGCGATAAACGTTTGGCTTAATCCAAGCGTTTCTAACTAATGGTGTAATAAAAGTTGTGTTGAACGGACACGCTTCCAGATCATTTCATACTAACGCGAGGCTCCCCTAGGATTCTATACTTGAACATACACCGTTTCTGATCTAAAATAATGACCTCTTTGATTTTATCAGTTCTCAACTAGATATCTATGCAGATGACACAACCATTTACTACTGTTGGCTTAGTAACAATTCCGACAGATCCAACAAAATGAAACTGGCAACTGCACTCGAAAAGGACATCCAATCAGTTGTTAACTGGGGCAAGGAATAGCTTGTAAATTTTAACGCGTCCAAAATACAACTACTTTCAATTAACCAACACAGAGAACCAGTTCTGCTTGTCATCAGCATGGTTGATATTAACCTCTAATCTAGGCCTTCACGGCCTCATTTTTTCCAAGAGGCGGAGGGATTTTATCGAATCAATTGCTACGTTTACCGAAAAGAAAGTTGGTTCAGTGTGTTGTGCCATGAAAATGTTCTCGTTAAAAACCATCTTGCATATTTATACACCTTTCCGTGCATCAAATACTTCTGCCATATCTTGTCTGGTGCTCTTGCTGTATATCTTAAAAAAGAAGGTTCTGTATTAGATCCTGGCCAGGCATCTCGACTTAAGTCACTTTCTCACCGATGCGACGTGGATTCCTTCTGTCTTTTCTACAAATATGTCCTTGGCAAATATTCTGAGGGCCTTTCCCCCACTAGTATTTCGACTAAGTGAATGTAATCATGCTAATCAAAAACGTCTCACCTTTTTACTGTTGAATAAGCTAAATGCAACCGCCACTTCTATTCGAACAGATATTTTTTCTCTCGCATTTATCACCTGTGGAACTTCCTTTCCATTTCTTGTTTCCCTGTCACCTACAATTCTTCAACGTTAACGTTAATAGCCATCTTGTGTCTTCCTTAACCGTCTTCATTTATTGCCCTTTCCTTTTTATTGCTCATCACTACAGTTATCTTTCTCTTTCACTCCTTCTAACCCCCTACATCCTAGAGGCATTATCGACTTTCTCGGGGTGAAACGATTTAAAAACAAATTCTGATCTTGCGTTTCTGATTGGAACCTGAATAGAAACCAAAGAAATAATAATAATAATAATAATAATAATAATAATAATAATAATGCTGAAACTGCAAAATACTTTAAAAAGACAGCAAAGACAAATGCAACCGACCAGATACAGAAGCGATAAGATAAACCGCTTCATGGCCAATACCCTACTGACGTAGACAACACCCGTACCCATCAGTGGCTACGTAGTGCAGGGTTGAATGTTGAAACTGAAGGTTTTATCCTTGCTGCACAATACCAATGCTTGTTAACTAGGAATTATCAAGCACATATACTAAAATATTGTGTTAGCCCAAAATGCAGATTCTGTGATAAATATCCAGAAACGATTGATCATCTTGTATCAGGTTGCACGATGTTGGCACCCACTGAATATAAAACCCGGCATGACAGAGTGGACCAATATCTGCACTGGAAAATATGCAACTTCTACGGGAAGGAAACTGAAATAAACTGGTATTAACACCACCCTGACCCGGTTACGGAGATAGGACCTGTCACAATTCTATCGGACTACACCTTACACACCGACAGAACAATGAAGGCCAACCGCCCAGACATTGTTATTAAAGACCACAAACAAAAAAAGTGCCTCCTTATTGATATGGCAGTCCCTGCTGACTGCAATCTATATTTCAAAAAGCTGTCAAAATACAAGGACCTTGAAATAGAAATCTCAAAAATGTGGCATATGGGAACATCAAAAATCCCTGTTGCAGTTGGAGCCCTAGGACTTGTTGGAAAAGATTCCAGTAGACTAATTGAAGGGATTCCTGGAAGTCCATACCTCAAAGAGATACAAAAAATTGTTCTGACAAGTACAGCCCACACTTTACGAAGGGCTTTATCTATGTAATTTTTTTTTGTCTGTGGAAAGTGTCATGATGCCTTTTCTAACCTTAGGTGCTTGGGCGGGACCCGGAAAGAAATGTGTAAACGCCAGAAATAAAAAAAAATAAAAATTATAAAAATGATAATAATGATAATAATAATACGTAATGCAAGAATTAGTACAGTGTTGAACTGCTGTGTAATATCGATCGTTCTATATGGCAGTGAATGATAAATAAATTTCTCAAAGATGAAGAAGAGAAATGAGGCAAGAGGAATGTGGTTATATCTCTCCTCTCATGACCGAGCCAATCGTTGAGGAGACATGAGCGACGATGATGAAGCCAGCCGCCTCCAACCAGATCCGTATTCTGCCTCACAAAAACAGAGTCGGAGTGTCCATCCTGGTCCATTCTTTGACGTTGTCAAACCAGCTTTTGGGATACCCCACCTACGTCTACCCGCTTCCAAAGTACATTGAGGGATTGTCTTGGGTAAAGCATTGTAGCGTATAACATGTTCAAACCACAACAACTTTCTCCTCCTTACTGTTGTCAAAAGGGACTAATGTGGAGCCTGCCAGTTGTATTACTTGGTCCTGTATGGTTCCAGCTGTGATTGTGTATCCCATGTCTTTTCTGTGCGCTTAGGGTATTCTTTGTTGGCGCCAATGACTCCAAGTCTCGCACTAGTGACTAAGAACTAGTATTTCACGACGTTTCGCTCGCCAGCAGAGGCGGTTTCCAGGGTGTGGATGGGTTAAGAAAACGGACCCAGAAGTGAGAGTGGAGTGTCAGCAGCATCCCATAGGATTGTCTCCCGACAATCATATGGGATGCTGCTGCCGGGTTTACACTGTACCATCATACATTGATCACTCCATATACCACAGAAGTATGCTAAAGAAGTTTTATGGAAAATGGGTTAAAAAGGACATCACACACGCACACAGAAAGATGCAATGAAAGAAGAAAAAGAAAACCAACCTTGCACCAATGAAAATTGCATCAATTATTTTTTTAACTCAATATAAAAGAAAAGTTAGAAAATAAAGAATCAATTTCAGATATCCCCTGACGAGCGGATAGAAAATTTGCTGGACACTATGAAACTGGACGAAATACTGAAGGTAATATCAATCAGTTAAGTGATAAATTTTATATTTGTATTAAATCTCTCTGTCTTGACACACACACACACACACACACACACACACACACACACACACACACACACATACATACATATATATATATATATATATATATATATATAGTTTTAAGGTATGCTATATTTATGGTTAACAGTGTTCAGTATAAGAAACAGAGATTATGTAAATATAAAAGATGAGATTGTGGTCAAGAACATTGGCGAGAGACTGTTTAATGTGCGAACAAAGGAATTAATGGATTTTTAATGCGAAATTATTTCTTATTGCTATAAACGTTATATTTAGTGGATGGCTATGTGTGATTAGGTGTCTATGTTAATTTAAACAGGAGAATTAATGCCAACCAGCAACTGGATTGAAAATTCCTACTAAATAGAAAAAGTGGACCCCCACGAACCCCGACAGAAATCGATATTACATTCCCTTATTTTCTAAGGTCACATTTAACTGTTTCAATGCCAGCCTAGTTGTACGCTTAAATTAATGCAATCGGAACACCAGTGAAAATAGCTCGGCAGAGCAGTTGTCAGCGAAATATTTGTAGAATTATTTGCATGATGGCTTTTTGGCGAGACAAATGCAATATTTAAATTCCGCTAAAAAATAGATTTTAAAAAAAATAAGCTATAGAGATCTCAAATGGTAAATTTATTTTACGGAACCTAACGAAGCATAGAAATACCGAAAGTTGTCTTCACGAAACTAAGTAAAGGAAAATGCCGCCAGAAAAAGTTATGCTATTAGGTTGGTGCAAAAAACAATGTCGTTTTCTCACATAGTAACATATGTGAGAAAACGACATTATTTTTGCACCAACCTAATACATCTAATTTCCTATATGACATTTAAAGAAAGATAATTCCCTTACAAAGGAAGAACTGATTGTATTATTAACTTGTTTTTTACGGCTCATCTATCTTTGGCTCGGTACCTCCAGTCAGGCTTGCTTCCCCCGGATCGGGGGTTTGGGGTAATTGACTTAAAAAAATAGTGTAGAACTTTCCTTTTTTTGAGTCTGTCTATATTTCTGAGATGAGGTATTATGTACATTATTTACATTATTCGGGCTATTGTCCTCATCTTTGTTGCCATATTCATCACAACGTTTCGGCCGATGTACGCTCCGGCCTCAAGAATACATGGCACAGTGGATAAAGCCATTGGTTAGATCCAGTGACAGGACCCAAAGAGTGTGAGTTCAATACCCGGTTAAGGCAGTTGAGAACTTTCAGAGGGAAATTAACAGGAGATAACTGATAACTGACATCCATCAAATATGGCACGTGGAACAGGAACAGTCTACGCCAGTGAGCGAAATAAAGGGTTCATTTCGACATTCCAATCACCTGAAGAAGGCCGGAGCATACATCGACCGAAACGTTGTGATGAATATGGCGACAAAGATGAGGACAATAGTTCGAATAATGTAAATAAAGTTTCCTTTTTTTATTCTATGAAACAGTTTAGCGAATATATGCAAGAGTTTTAAAAAAAGTTTGGTGTTTCATTCCCATTTGCTTATATAGGAGTTTAAGAAACTTGCATTAAGTACAAATTTTATGTACTCCCAACGTGTTGTTTGGCAACGTGTAATCATAAGATTTAACCTGATGTTTATGTGTGCGTGCGTGTTTGTATGTGGGTGAGATGAGCAGGTCCATACCTGATGGAGACACAACATCTATAAGGAAAGTCTTTTATGAAACCAACCACTTTGACCTCATGAAAATGTCTAATAATCTCACCGAATACCGAAACGTCTGTCACGCGGGTTCCCAAAGAACGCGTCCCTCGGTGACATACCAGGCCGAAAAAAAAAAAAAATCTGCTACTGGTAAGGAAAGGTCTCGTCAGATACCTCCCTTATCAACAACAATTAATCAAATGGAAAATAAGTCACATCAATTTATGTTTAGGATCACGTGATTTTCTGGGTGCATTACAACGTAGAACAATGCAAGAATACAAACCTTAATGTTGCCTGTATGCAGGAAGGTCATTAGTTTGGTAGTGACTACATTGCACGTTTAGGATACAAATTATATTGGACTGATACAAGTTCTACTAATTAACCTATATCTGGGGAGGGGAGAAGAGGTGAATTCATATCTTTTCTCAAAGGTATTTCCGCATAAATCTAATGTAAAGGTAAGAACAAAAGTCTGTGACACACGAGGGTCTATATTGATGTTTCAAAGTCTTCATCAAAATAATTAACATGGAGTTGGAATTGCAATACGTGAATGCAACAAAAGTAACGCCCTTTTATATTTATTAATTTTATAGCTTATAAGTATTTCCACATCAAAGCTACATGATTTGTTATGATTTAAAAACAAACTATTTAACACCCTCAAAACGCTCCCTTTCATGTTCAATACAAAGCTGAACCCTATCAGCAACACTTTACAAACTGTTTGGCAGATTTCTACATTAATTTCAGAAAATGTATCAGAAATTGCTTGTTTTAATTCAGGATTTGTTTGCGGTCTGAGCCTGTAATCAATATCTTTCATTACACTCTGCAAGAAAAAGTTTGATGGTGTTGGGTCTGGTGAACGTGATGGACACTTAATTGCACCACGTCGTCCTA
This sequence comes from Acanthosepion lycidas, assembly GCA_963932145.1. Classification (NCBI taxonomy): domain Eukaryota; kingdom Metazoa; phylum Mollusca; class Cephalopoda; order Sepiida; family Sepiidae; genus Acanthosepion; species Acanthosepion lycidas. The sequence continues at coordinate 119,033,794 of OZ010585.1, forward strand.
TCCACCTTAGCTCGGCATTAAGATTTAACCATTCCCAAACGGATAAGCCATATTTAATCTTAAGCCATTCTAAACTACTTTAATTTTTTGTTCCGTAATAATACTTTGAAGCCATTTTGCATTTGGTATAACTTAAATTCAACGGAAAAAATCTGCGGGAATGTATAAATAAATTTCGATAAAAAGAAATTTGTAAACAAAAGCTAACACAATAAAAGTAACAGCTTTTAGAAAAAAAAAGAAAAAAGAAAAGAAAGTCACGCAATTTTGTTTTTTTCTTTCATCCCGTGAGCTTAGCGGGAAGAGTATTTAAGGATTCATGATTAAAACATAAACGCAAACACACACACACACACAAACACACGCACATACACACATACAAACACTCTCTCTCTATCTCTCTCTCACACACACACACACGCATATATTTCTTTCTTTCGTTTTTGGTCTGATGAAGACTAGCAAGGGCGAAACGCGTAATCTAGTTTCGATGAAATGGTTTTCCATTCGCCATATTCTCCAGAAAGTTAATAAATAAAAATAGTGTTACCTTTGTCACACCCTGAATTATAATGGACAATATCTTAGAACATTCAAAAAGGCAGATGTCGGAAAGACTGATGGTTGCCGACATAACTGTTTTTGGTTGTAAAGTCAGAGTGATATCAAATTATGCCCCAGGAAACGCCAAATCACGTGGTATAGCCTAGATAACGTAACAAAGAAGATGATTAGTTTCAGCATCTTGGACTCTTAGCGAGGGCATATGATATATGTTAACATATACAACCCCTACTTTAAATTTGATTCTAAACTTTTTGTAACTAATCTGACAACGCCAGTCTACATAATAACTCGCTTCCATTGAAATAAATCACGAAAGACAATTAGGTATAACATCCAAGCCCTTAAAAATGAAAGTGTAAGAGTAAAATTCTGTGATACACTTGAGTTTAAATTGATATTTCAAACTCTTCATCAAAATAACATTGAAGAATCAGATAATTTCTCCCTCAACCGAAACACTTAATTGAGTGATTGATTTGTTTTTTACCCCTTGCAGGTTAATTAAAATCCAAAAATATTTTTAGATTGTCAGAATTTCTTAGTGATAATAACGATTTAACGCAGGAAATGGGGGAAGAGGTGGTTTAATACGTTCCCAAAGGTATTTCCGTGTAAATGTAATAAAACTAACCTGGCTGGAAGAGAAAATTGAAACTCTGTGATTTCCAATTCCGAGCCATTATCCATTATACCACCTGTACATCTAAGCTTACCACACCTCGTATTCCAAAGCGGTACCCATCTACATGTTGACCAGGCTCAACGTTGCTTAACTTCAGTGATCGTACAAGAACCGGCGTTTCTACGTGATATGACATCAAGCCCCAAAGCATTTGAGATCATTAGAATACCAGATGGAAAAAGATACATTCACGGGACGACAATCCGGAGTTGAAATGATTGTTAGAAGAAAGAAAGAAAGAAAGAAAGAAAGAAATAGGAATAAGGGGAAGAAAAAGGGAAGAGATATAAAAGAAACAAACAACGAAAATAAAAGAAAGAAAGAAAGAAAGAAAGAAAGAAAGAAAGAAAGAAATAGGAATAAGAGGAAGAAAAAGGGAAGGGATATAAAAGAAACAAACAACGAAAATAAAAGAAAGAAAGAAAGAAAGAAAGAAAGAAAGAAAGAAATAGGAATAAGAGGAAGAAAAAGGGAAGGGATATAAAAGAAACAAACAACGAAAATAAAAGAAAGAAAGAAAGAAAGAAAGAAAGAAAGAAAGAAAGAAAGAAATAGGAATAAGAGGAAGAAAAAGGGAAGGGATATAAAAGAAACAAACAACGAAAATAAAAGAAAGAAAGAAAGAAAGAAAGAAAGAAAGAAAGAAAGAAAGAAAGAAAGAAATAGGAATAAGAGGAAGAAAAAGGGAAGGGATATAAAAGAAACAAACAACGAAAATAAAAGAAAGAAAGAAAGAAAGAAAGAAAGAAAGAAAGAAAGAAAGAAAGAAAGAAATAGGAATAAGAGGAAGAAAAAGGGAAGGGATATAAAAGAAACAAACAACGAAAATAAAAGAAAGAAAGAAAGAAAGAAAGAAAGAAAGAAAGAAAGAAATAGGAATAAGGGGAAGAAAAAGGGAAGAGATATAAAAGAAACAAACAACGAAAATAAAAGAAAGAAAGAGAGAAAGAAAGAAAGAAAGAAAGAAAGAAAGAAAGAAATAGGAATAAGAGGAAGAAAAAGGGAAGGGATATAAAAGAAACAAACAACGAAAATAAAAGAAAGAAAGAAAGAAAGAAAGAAAGAAAGAAAGAAAGAAATAGGAATAAGAGGAAGAAAAAGGGAAGGGATATAAAAGAAACAAACAACGAAAATAAAAGAAAGAAAGAAAGAAAGAAAGAAAGAAAGAAAGAAAGAAAGAAAGAAAGAAAGAAATAGGAATAAGAGGAAGAAAAAGGGAAGGGATATAAAAGAAACAAACAACGAAAATAAAAGAAAGAAAGAAAGAAAGAAAGAAAGAAAGAAAGAAAGAAAGAAATAGGAATAAGAGGAAGAAAAAGGGAAGGGATATAAAAGAAACAAACAACGAAAATAAAAGAAAGAAAGAAAGAAAGAAAGAAAGAAAGAAAGAAAGAAAGAAAGAAATAGGAATAAGAGGAAGAAAAAGGGAAGGGATATAAAAGAAACAAACAACGAAAATAAAAGAAAGAAAGAAAGAAAGAAAGAAAGAAAGAAAGAAAGAAAGAAAGAAAGAAATAGGAATAAGGGGAAGAAAAAGGGAAGAGATATAAAAGAAACAAACAACGAAAATAAAAGAAAGAAAGAAAGAAAGAAAGAAAGAAAGAAAGAGGAAGAAGAGGAAGAAAAAGGGAAGAGATATAAAAGAAACAAACAACGAAAAAGAAAGAAAGAAAGAAAGAAAAATAAGAATGAAAAGGGAGGGGACATTAATAAACACCTAAGAAAATTACAAAAAATACTTAATGAAATAGAAACCGGAAAATCAAGTTAATGAGGCCAAGTAGCACTGACAATGTGTTGAAATGTCGAGATAATGGAAAAATCACGATGGCATTATACATCAAAACAAAAGAAATGTCCTGGTCTCAAAAAAAAAAAAAAATACTTTGAGTCACATCTCGATTGTGACTAGAATAAGCTAAAAAAAGCATACGGAAATAGAACATATATACCAATATACATCGTGATTGTTTACATTTGGAGACTGACTTAGCAATAATTAGATGTATATTGGTATAGCTGAATGTGAAAGCCAACACTTAATAACATCAACTATGAACACGGATACAATGTGCCGACCGTGTTTGGAAAATAAACCATTCATATAACTCTAGATACATATATAAAACAATTCATACATTCAGTTAAAAGTAAAAATAAAAACATCTTTGAGAATGATTAAAAGCATAGCCGAAAGCGCTCGGACATAATAAACACTTGGACTACATAATTTATGTCCAGAAAAGAAAAAAAAAAAAAAAGAAAACAAGAAAAATTAAGTAAAAAAACTTAACCGCAGTACCTTGTCAGTCATCGTTTAATGAAACTTATATATATATATATATATATATATATATATATATATATATATATATATATATATATATATATGAGATGGGAATGATTGAGTGCCTGTTGGCTTCTGTTTTCAAAATTGGGAGCAGGTGTCTAGATGAGAATTTCTGTTTATTGAGAATCTGAGAATATTAATTACATGAATGGCGCAATTATATACGAGACGGGCGTTTTATTTTTGTCTTTCCAGCTGCCATTATCAGGTGCGTGGCATGGACTGGCCTGATGTAGTCGATGTCAAAACTTGATTCATAACGCATATAATAAAAAGAATATTAAAGAATAAACATTACATAGAAGTTCGGCCCTCTTTTTATTTGTTTCTGAAGACTTTTTTGTTATCTTGCCTTGTGAGTGTCAAATTCTCCAGGCCCATTTTCTTTATTTCATGTACAAAATTGATTGAATGATTGTTTTTATGGCTTATCAAATTTTTGTACGTTATTTAATGCCAGAAAATATTTTTTTAGAATTTTAAGAATGACTTGGGAATAATAATGATTTACTGATACAAATCTTACTATTTAATGCATATCTGGGGGGGGGGGGGCAGAGGTAGATTTATACGTTTCCAAATCTATTTGCGAATAAATGTGTATAACGAATCCGACTTCGCAATTGGCTCACCAATTTCCATTTCCCAGCCAGTATATATGACGCCACCTGCACATCCGAGGTTATAGCACCTGGTGTTGTCAAGAGGTGACACATCTATGAATTTATTACGTGTATGTCTTATTTTCTGCCTGTAGAGCCAAGTTCGAATTACAGTAGATTCCATTACATTCACTTACGTGCTAATAATACCCTTTGGAAAGCTACGTATCATTTTCTTCTACCCTCAGATATGGTTAAATAGTAGGACAGACCGGGTTCTATAGACTTGGTTAGTAGCTGGTCTACCGCAGAAAGAAATAGCAACCTACTGCGGAAAAAATCTGCCTCGTCAGTCATATATCGAAAGATACATGATCGCCTAAGCGTGTATCAAGTATGGTACATAACTGACTGAAATTCACTTATGTGCTAATAGCATTTGGAAAGGTATGAATCCTCTTCTACCCTCAGCTTTGAGTAAATAGCAGGGCAGACCGGGTTATGTAGCCTTGAATAGCAGCTGGTCTACCGCAGAAATAAACGGCAACCTACTGCGGGAAAAAATCTGCCTCGTTAGTCATGTATCGAAAAATATATGATCGCCTAAGCGTATATCACGCAAAACACATAACTGACTGAAGTGAACTGTGTGTGTGTGTGTGTGTGTATGTGCGTGTGTGTGTGTGTGTATGTGTATCTTTTGAATCTTTTTGTGACTTTTGGTAATTTTCTCCTGGAGTGAAATAAGTTGTTTTAAAGGAATCTACAAAATTTCTTACAGAAGGTAGCGGAGGAAAGCGAGAAGAAAGGACTAAGTATAAACTACAAGAAGACAGAATAGACGTTTATCAGCAAAAGGATTAGCCCAAAATGCAGATTACAAATCGGCGATACAAAAAGAAAACAAGTATCTAAATTTAAATATCTGGGAAATGTTTTAACAGAGGACGGCAACTGTGACACTGAGATCCGAAGACGTATTGGGATTGCCAAAAGTACATTCCAAAAGCTAAGCAGAATATTAAGAAACGGGAAAATTTTGTTAAAAACAAAGAAAAGAGTACTGAACTGTTACGTGATATCTGTCCTCTTGTATGGCAGCGAATGTATGGACAATCTCCTCAAAGATGAAGAAGAGACTTGAAGCAACAGAAATGTGGTTCTACAGAAAGATGCTGAGGATATAATGAACCGAAAATGTGAGTAACGACAAGGTTTTGGAGGAAATGTAAACAAAAAGAAAACTTATAAACGTGAGAAAGAGGCACTAGAAATTTCTGGGGCATGTAATGACGAAGGAGGGCTCGGAAAATCTGATACTCACGTGACAGATTGAAGGAAAGCAGGACAAAGGAAAGCAGTACGTAACATATTTGATGAGTTTGAGGAAATAGATGACAGAACAGGGTTTAGGGAAAATAACAAATTCAGAGTTACGAGGTATAGGAAGGACCATGATCGTCTACTTCCTGTAGGGACACGGCACATAAAAGAAGATGTCAAGTGTTAAGTTTTAAAGGGTTTTTGCTGAAAATGCGTGTAATGTTCCGAGTTTGTTCGAATATTGTTGAACATTTTCAAGGAAAGAAGGTAGAAAGTTGGGAAGTAGACAGTGGAGTGTTTATGTTGTTAACGATCCGAAGTTTGACATGAAAGGTGGGTTCACCTGCTATGCTCGTGGAAAAGATTGATGTATCATCACATTAAGATTTCTCTCGTGTTCTTTTAGATACATGAGGCCTTTTCTATAGATCCTTATAAATTTCAGACAAGCAGCCGTATTGTTAAACTTCCAGTTTGGTATCTTTTTGAGCATGACGCTATGCTCCACTCAGGTTTTTTTTTTCTTTTTTTGGCGACAAACAGTAGTATGATAAATGTTCTTGATTTTATACCGAGTTTGAATGCAAATGCAGATCGATCGAAAAGAATGACTCCCCAAACGATGATATTCATATGCAACCATCATTTCATTTACGAACTGTATTCCTTCAGTATTGAGCCGATCGTGGCTATCAACGAATCCCTATCGCAGCAATGCTTTAACCCATTGCTATCCTTACGCGTCCATGTTCTGTCATTCAACTCCAAAAGCTCCTTAGGTCTGTTACTGGCAGTTTTCAACTGCCCGTTCTTAACATGTTCCGTCCCTTGTCTCTTCCGTATTTTTCTATCGAACCTCATCAACGTTACTCCCCTAAACGTAAGCCACCCATCTACCACTGAGTGGCATGCTACTAGCGTTTACCACTGTCGGACCGCCGGCCTGTTCGTTTCGCCAATGCTGCCAATTACGAACCGCTAGTGGCCCACCGTTTACTCGCCAGCGGGCCAATAGCGTTTTACGTGTAGGTGTCCTTACGACCGCATCAAGTTGAAACACCGCTTCCTGTAGAATCACCAAATTTAAGCAACGTCGAGCCTGATCAGTAAGTAGCTTTATGGCTGACCACTTGGGAATACTAAGTGTTGTAATTTTGGATGTGCGGGTGGTGTAATGAGTGATTACCTGAAACTGTTAATTGGAGAGCCGAGTTCCAATTCCCGCCGTGTTCGTTATATTCACTTACAGGCAAATATCCTAGGGTGAGGTATGAATCTACCTCTTATCCCCCAGCTATGGGTTAATTCGTTATACTGCTATTACCAAAACATTATTTTATCAAAAAAGTACAATCTAAAAATATTTTCTGGCTTTAAATTACCTGCAAAAGTTCATAAGCCGTAGAAAACAAATTAATCAAATATTGATTAGCTACACAGGCATATCGTTTAGATTTATTTACATTCTCTGTAATATAAATGTATAGAAACACCTTGGCCACAAAATGAGTTCAGAAATTTTATTACCCCCTCACCAATTCTTACAATCTAAAAATATTTTCTGGCTTTAAATAACAAGCAAATGGTTGATACGCCATAGAAAACTCACCCATCAACCAATCGATCATCTACGCTGTTCTCACGTAGATGATCTACTTCTACTGTGAGAAAATGGTGCAGCGATCACTGCAATATAGAATTGATATTACATTGATATTATATAAGAGTTGAGACTTCTTTTCTTTGATTCCAACGAAATTTTCCTATCTCTTAATATTGTACTTATTTTCTGGAAGGCATCATATCCTACTTCGATACACATTCGGGTTTCCTATTATCTGTTATAACGATTCACAGAGAGTTAAAAGTCTCTACTTACCTTATTTTGACAGCTCGATTTTGTAATTTACACATAGGTCTGTCCGTCTTGCTAATGACCAGGCATCCTCTCTTCTTACAAGTGATAGTTCTTTCTTTTAGCATTCGTTTTAAAAGGGAAAAAAAGCAATAAAAAACAAAGTAAGGTACAAGATTTGTTTCAAACATCCTGTAATACATAACAAATCAAGGGAAAGAGGGAAAAAGAAAGATAAGTATTGTTATATAGGGAAGAATTTCCCTATCTTCAGTCTTGGCAAAGAATCTAGATTTTGTCATCGTGTGGAATAACGGTTATCATTTTTCTCAAGAGGATAGGTTACATCGACTGTTTTGCTTGGATGTCTGTATCATTACACCCCACCCCTGTTTCAGTTTGGAGCGTTGCCGATGAATACAGACTAATACGGATGTATGAGAACATACATACACACACACACAGATATAGCAATTTACTATCACAAAATAAATAATGCAATAACACTAAGACATTAATTAATTAGAAAAAGCCTTTAATTGCTTTTATGAATATGATCTATTATGGACACAACTGTCTTAAGAAAAAAAATGTTCGATGAATAATTTTTACAAGAAATGTTTCCATTTAACAAAAATAATTGCAATAATTTATAAAGTTTTAAATCTTTTAAAGATCTGCATTAATTTTTTTTAGAGGTTATATGATATTGTTATTAAGTAAAACAATGTATTGACTAATCATAAATGTAAAAGTTTAATACAGTATTTTAAAAAGAATTTTGATGTTTTTTAGTGTATATGAGCGTACCGATTTTTTAAAAATACGGACATCCATACATCACATTACTAGGAAATAAGAGCAACAACTGTTTTTTTTTTTTTTTTTTTTTTTTTTAAGCATTTCACCCCAAGCAAGGCGGGAAGCCACTAGGACGCAAGGGGTTACAGAAAATTTAGAGCAAGATCAGATTGGAGTGATAGAAGAAAGGATGAGGAGGAGGGTAGTGGATAGATCAAAGCAACTGGAGATGTCAATTGACATTACACTTGAATAGCTGGAGATTATACCTCTCAGGGAAACAGGAATAGGGAAGGGAGTTTCACAGGCGAAAGGTGCGAGACATGAAGCTATTGTAGTAGAAGAGACGGCTACATTTAGGAGTTTCGACAGTGAAGGGGTGAAGCGGGATGCCAGCCTCGAAGGGCGCTTGAACTCATGACGACCGGAAACCAGCGAATGCAGCTCCTCGGAGCAATTTCCATGAAAGTATTTGTAGAACAGACAGAGGGAGGCGACGGCGCGTCTGTGAGAAAGTGACTGTAGACTAGATGCCAGAGCAGGGCCAACTACATTGCATATCCGCCTTTGGAGCCTATCAAGAACCCCCAGGCAAACAGAAGGGGCACCAGACCATATATGCTTGTCTGAGATCAGGTTATGGGATGTGAGGTTGTTAACCACCTCGGTATTGATTAGGGCTTCGAAGACTTTGCCGAAGAGGGGAAGGAGACTGATAGGACGGTAGTTGGAAGGGTCAGAGGGGTCGCCGGAGTTCTTGAAGACAGGAACGATCGAAGAGGACTTCCAGCAGTCAGGAAAACAAGATTCCTTGAGGCAGTAGTTGTATAGTTTAGAAAGGGCGGGCTCCAGTTCAGGCGCGCATTTCTTCAAGACAATGGCTGGTATCCCGTCTCCACCACTAGCCTTGTTGGGGTCTAAATTGGAGATAACTCCCAATACCAAAGCTGGGGTTATGTTTAACCCACTCAATAGGGCCTCAGTTCTAAGAAGGAAGTCTGGTATGGGTACACCCAAAGAGTCGAGCGTCGAGTTGGATGAAAATTTCCAAGCAAATCATTCAGCCTTGTCGGTAGAGGAGGTCAGGACTTCGAACTGGTTGAATAAAGGATATAGAGGGTTTGCAATTGTTCAATACGCTCTTGCAGAAACGCCAATAAGCTTTGGAGACAAATTTGCGAGATGCAATACGCTCCTTCATCCGAGCCGCAAATAGTGTCTTAGCATCGTTGAGGACACGCTTACACTCATTACGGGCGGAGGCAAAGAGGCGTCTATTGCAGTCAGACATGTCGCTACGGAATAGGTGGAAGTAGTGGTTCCTATGGGCGATGGCGGCTGAGCAAGCAGCGGAGAACCAGGGGAGGAGCGCGACATGACCCTATATTTCCTTGATGGGATGAAAGCGTCGATTCCAGCTTTAACCGAGGATGAGACCTCAGAAGCACATTCTTGGACGGGGAGCGTAAAGACTCCATCGGAGGGGACATCGCGGAGGAAATCACAGAACGCGTCTCAGTCAGCTCGTTGATAGCAGAACGAAGTTCTAGTGGTAGGAGGTTCTTTATAGGGGGTGGAGTTGAAGGAGATGTAAACAGATACTACCACTTGATCAGAGTTACCAAGAGGGAAGAGTTGCGAGGCGCTGCAGGACTCGAGGATGGAGGTAAAACACAGGTCGAGAAGAGAGGCTTTACCTTCCCGGTTGAAGGCAACTAAAAAAACTAAAATTCAGTAACATTTTAAATTACTAAGAATATTTTCCTAATTTTAAAAGATTACTGGGTAATTAAGAAAGTATATAAATTGCGCGCTAACGCTATATTCTATGATATGTCTCACGTAGAAAAATTCCCAAACATAATTCTATCGATATAGTTTTCAACACCTGATAAAACACACACCTCCGTGTTAAAACTGCTTTCCTGCGATATTTTAAAATGAAAGTAAGTAAAATGTTTCAAATCAGATGAATTAAACTTTATATCAGCTAATCTCAAATAATGTTTCAGTAAAAATATTTTTGGAAGATTTTTTAATTTTAGAATTAGGTTGTGTTGATAAATTTGAAAAATGGGTAAAATCAGCCACTTTTTTGCGTTCTAAAAAAATATTCCAATCAGTTTAAATTCATTTTGAAATGCAGCAAAATATTTTGCTTATTGGAAATATTAAATTTCAAACTATTAGCTTGAAATTAAAACTAAAATAAAAGCTTGAAGAAATACTTTTCAATTAATATTCATTTAAAACCTTAGTTATCGCTTTCCTTTGAAGGTACTCATATATATATATATATATATATATATATATATATATATATGTATATATATATGAGTACCTGCAAAAGGAAGTAGTAGTTTTTGTTTTAGTAATCCGAATGTCTTTCTTGAATTGAAATTCATGAAAGACATTCGGATTCCTAACACAAAAACAGGGAATGTCTCATATCGAGAATATTTAACATTGAAAAACAGAAGGAAAAAAATAATAATTTTTGATAATATGAGGAAATCTCCGCCTTTCACCTGAAGACGGTCCCGAGACCAGGAACTCGTGTAGTAAAATTATGGAAAATAAAGCATAATATTTTTTTCTAAAAATATCCACATTACAATCAAAAACGTTTGCGGCACCTCTCTTCTCTTCTTCTTAATATATATATATATATATATATATATATATATATATATATATATATATATCTGTTACCCTATGAAAAGTGAACGGACAGGACTGCCTACAAAACTATCGAGTCGAGATGCTGAAGTTGAATCAGCTGAAACATTTTTTACTCATATTAATATTAATCGTATATATATATATATATATATATATATATATATATATATATATATATATATATGTGTGTGTGTGTGTCTGTGTGTGTCTGTGTCTGTGTATTTTTACATCGTATTTTACAGCTATCAGATTAATTATTGGTTATTCGTATAATGAAGTCTGTGTATCAAACATGTTGTAGTGTGTCCTATATAATTATTTACGAAATAATTATATATATATATATATATATATATATATATATATATATATATATATATATATATATATATATATATATATATATATATATATATATTTCTGTTACCCTGTGAAAAGTGGACGGACAGGACTGTCTATGAAAATGTTGTACGTGTGTGTGTGTGTATGTGTGTGTGTTTACATCCTGTTTTACACCTATCAGATTAATTAGTAGTTACGCTTATAATGTCGGCATATATGCTTTACACGTCTTCTTCACGTGCCGTGTACCATCAGGTTGGAGGCGACCATGGTTTTCCACAATTTCATGTCCTTTTTGGCTCTTAATAAATTTTCTGCCATAGAGGGGGAGGGACTGAAATTACGTAGTAATTCATCACTTTTTCTTTTTGTTTCTAACCATCTTTTTTTGGAAGTCATCTCTTACCAAACAAACAAAAAAAAATATCAACAGTATCATCAAGCCATCGAATTCCAGACACTTTTGTCTACTGCAGACCACAGAGAGAAACATACGTATAATGTTCCTTTTGTGAATCAATCTGAGGAGGCGTAGGCGTAATATTGATTCTTTTAATTATTGAAGCTTCTTGTTAGGCAATTTGAAATGGAATTTGACCGAAAGCAACAAAAGGAATCTGTTCGTTCATTTTCGCCCCCTTATTCAAACACTGACGCCCACGTTCTGCTTTGTCGGTTCCAGGCTACATCTTCCTGGTTCAGATGGTCGGTGAATCTTTGCCTGAGCATCATTTTTAGACGACAACCACAAACATTGTATATTTGGTATTAATTAATGAATTGTTACAGACAAATTGAAATTATATCGTCTATATCGATAACACCCACTCACGGTAATTACTTTTCTTGCCTTATCTGTGCAGAAATTTTCCCTAGAATCTTCTGCACAGATCAGGATAGATGGGATATATATATATATATATATATATATATATATATATATATATATATATATATATATATATTACACACTCTCAAAGAACTAAAAGATAAACACATGAAAACTACAGATAAAGTTCCTTTTCTTCAGATACAGTCATTCACTCCTGTAGCAACTATTAATAATAAGCAACGATTTGTTCCTTATGATGGCCATGCTGGCGGAAACTAGTCGAGGAGCCTAACTGAGATAATAAAACAAAACAATAGTAATATACGAACCTGCGTGTCTGAAAATTTTTATATTTTAATATTTATATTGTTCAAAGCATATATATATATATATATATATATATATATATATATATATATATATATATATATATATATATCGGGTGCGATGGATAAATGTCGTTTAATTTAGGAAAAAATTAAAATAACGCTGACATCTCATTTTAACAGAAGATATATTTACCAGAATTACACAAAAATATCCTGAAATAGTAAATTTAGTCAATAAAATCGTCTTTGGCTTCAACTAGAGCCTCCGGACAACATTGGAATCTCGTACAATTCTTCTGGGCGGTCCCCCTGTATTAAGCTGGTGAATGCTGCCATAATCCATACCTTGGTATTGCAAGGAGTTTTGATGGTCTCTCGCACAACTGCGCCATACATAATAATTAAGGGGGTTGAATTCTGGCGAGTTAAGTGATCAGATGGCCAGTGGTCGCAGTAATTGTCTGACAGCCATGTATGGGTTCTCCAGATTGTGTGTCTATTTCCAGACATAGGCTCTTCCAGCAGCCACCCTCTTGACCTAGGGCACCACTACCTCCTCAAGTCACTTGATGTGGGCCAATGTCTTGAATCTGAGGCCCTCGCCAATAAATTCTGGAGTTCCTTTCTTATCAGAACGACCGGAGTGAGTTTTCCGAGTTGCTGTACCTTCGTAATCACCATTAGACTCATCCAACTCTTTCGGAATCCTCTAGACTGTCCCCATATTAACACCCAAACACTCTGAAATGTTCGTATTGAAGCTCCCGGGCGGATTCTAAGCAGAACAGCATGCCAATTTAAAATCTCTGGCATAGTAGTTTTTTTTCTCTTTTTCTCACAGACGGTGACTAACTGACCTTACTATACTGTGCAGTCAACAAAATCAAAAACTCATATAAGTTTATATGGGTGTATTTGTGTGAGCTGGAGTTCATGTAACTGTATGTATCTGTGTCTATGTGTGTGAGAGTGCTAGCCCAGACAAACACACTAGAAAATTCCTGCCACAACATAACCAAACAAAATAACCATAAATATATACGCTTTTAAAAAAAAAAAAAATAAACCTGTTTGTCTGATGATCGCAAAAACGTGAAACCGAGTGTCACAAACTAATATCCATGCAACTGAATATATATATGTGTGTGTGTGTATGTGTGTGTGTCGAAAATTGTTCTCACCATTATTGTTACAGATGTTAATATACACTAAGGTTTCTGCCAAGTACCTTCTAGACATCTTCAGGTATCCAGTGTTTAAGCAACTGCTTTCTCCGCGACAGCACTGTCTCGAAGGATATGTGATGTATTGCACGATCTTCTATATTCAATATCCAATAACAGATGATTTCGAAATTTATTATAACCACTTTTGATATTTTTGTATTTTACTTTCGAGATGAAATGTTATCATGCCTTAAAATATTCGATCATGACTCATCTTGATTCTTTTAGATGTCATTTTTATAGAGAAAACGTTTCAGCCAAGTACGCTCCGGGCATCGACAGGTCTCCGTTGTTCGGCTGATATAGCATATCTGTATTTTTTGTACACTAATTCCTGTTGTTGTTCGTTTTTGCTACACCAATATATATTCTTTTCACTAACCGATCCAGAGGTTGAAATCTAGACCACTAGATGGTTGCAGCACATGTTCAATAAACTCCCGTATCAAATAACCTACCGTGCATCAGTGGTTTATATTTTTTTTATTATTCAATGTCAGTGACGATTTCAACATTTTGTTTATAATGGCGGGTTCGTACTGGGTTTTTTCAATTTCGTATTTTAATCCTTCTTGCGCCTTTCATCGTCATGACTGATGCTAGCCTCAAAAGAGTGACTCATCTGGTTAAAGTTTTTCGCTGACATGAAGTGAAAAAATTATATTGAATTCATTGCTAGGTCTACTGTTAAGAAAGTCGGTTTACTGCGTAGTGTTAGTCAGTTATTCTCGTCTGAATCTGTCTTACATATATATATAAGTTAACCATTTATCAATGTTTTGAATATTGCTGCCACACATGTGCCTCTGCTATGTATTTAGAGATTCTTGATAAAATCCAAAGAAGTATCTGCAATGTTATTCGTCTTGATCTGGAATCTCGGCTTTTATTACTTTCCCGCTGCCTTAACGTAGCTTCCCTGTGCCATTTCTATAAATACTTTCATAGTAACTTTTCTGATGAACCTTCTTCCATTAAGTTAAACATTTGTGATGTACGGTGGCCGTTAATAATTAAGTATAACTCAAGACTTCAATGTTAAATAAAACAGTATTTAATTACAACCGCAAATAATTACTTAATAGGAACAAAGAAGTAAAAGTCAACCAAAAATAAGTGAATACCTTGTTAGTAGCGCTGCTCGGCTTAACGCCCGGTAAATCCTAAATGAAAACCCAAATCATCGACGCACAATAATTCACACCAATTCAACTGGATAGTTCCACTCATTAGTCACTCAGTAATCACCCAATAATCACTGCAGTCAGTAGCCTGACACAGCTATTTATACACCTGGCAGAAAACATATATTCATAACACCAGAGTCTCACTCTCGAACCTCGGTGTCGGTAGTTACTTATTTTCTTCCTATATGCCATAAACATAGGTGACGTATGCTCATTGACCTCTTTTATTTCTACCCGCACTTTCTTTAGTTTATTTCACTCTCTCCTACCCCGTCAGAGATGTCAGTTCTCTGGTAGATGCAGTGCGCTTTTCATTTTTCGAGTGTTAATTTCGTATTTGTTTTGGGGTCTGGATGAGTGTGTGTTTGAGTGAGAGTTTGGTCAAATGAATGTTGTTAATTAAACATTAATTACGCATTAATTTCGTCCATTTCACTGGTTTTTCTACCACAATTAAGGGTTATGTGCGTGGTGGGGAACATTACTATTTAGTTACTATTTTGTTTAGTTTCTTGTATAAAAGTTGTATTCATTGTAAATATTCATTGTTTTTTTAATGTTGTTATTTTTATTCCCCTCCACAGAAAATTGCACATATGAGAACTAGTTAGGACTACATAGAGACACTGAGGTATTATGGTGGTTGTAGTAACAATGGTAAGTTAGAATGTGCTGTTTTGATGTAAGGAATACTGTGGTATGTTTGAGTCAGTAATCGTAGCTAGTTAAGTTGAAGATTAGACAGATTGAAGTCCAGTCTTCCCCAATCCCCCCTTTTGGCCTTGTGTCACATTTTTTATTACAACAAAATAAATATTGCTTTCCTCTACGGTACCAGGACTTTTCCTCTACAGTACCAAGTCTTTACCTCTGTGGTGCATAGACTTTCCTCTATGGTACACTAGACTATGGTGACTAGACACCCAACAGTATTAAAAAAAAGACCTGCTAAAGTGCAGATTAACTTTCTTGTAGGTTACTTTTATTCCCCACCCCACAGACAAATTGTACATATGAGAACTAGTTAGGACTACATAGAGAATCTGAGGTATTATGATGGCTGTAATAAGAATGATAAGCAAAAATGTGTTGTTTTGATGTAAGGAATACTGTGGTATGTTTGGGTCAGTAATCGTGGCAAGCTAAGTTTAAGATAAGACAGATTGACGACACGCCTTCTCCTATACCCACTTTTAACCTTGTACCACATTTTGGTATTACTCAAAATAAATATCAATTTATTCTGTCACCTAGGTTTTATGAATTTAAGCACATTACTAGATTTGCGGCAAGGTCTCATCATTTTACGTTTGCAATAACTAGATGTATCCGTAAGTCCTATGCTAACAGTTTCTTCTCGTACTTCTCGCTTGTGGAACACTCTTCCCAGTCAACTTTGTCCGTCAGAACTCTAAATCTTCTGTCTTCTTAATTTTTTAAAAGTGTTTTTTCTCTGATATTCTCATACAGAATTACCACTTGAATCTTAGTTGCTTTATTGCCGTGCTTGGAGGATGAAATGATTTTTAAAAAAAATAATCTATTTTTGAGATGAGTAATTGTTAATATACATCTTGATTATTATAGATGTTAATATCGGCTAGTGGTCGTGAGTTGAATCTGTGAATCATGCAGTGAAAGAGTATACACGGGGTCTAGCGGAAACGGACAAAATCTGGCATCCCATGGGATAAAATAATAAAACAATCCGTGTATGTCCTATATCAGCTAAATAGAGGACACGTACAGATAGCCGAAGTGACGAGATATTAAAAGTTCGAATAAATTCTCAAAAAGAAAATATAGGATATGTAAGTATAGCAAATACCTTGGGGAATGGAACAACTCTAATATAGCTAGCTTATTACAGCTTGGAATAAATTAATGTTTTTTCGCATTTTATCCATCTTTTTTTCTCTCCTAAAAACCCTCACTCCTCCTGCTACCCTCTAGTCTTTTATCTGTGAATCGGTATCACCCCAAGCAAGGCAGTACAGTTACTAAAACACAAGAGATTATAGGGTGTGGAGAAATTAGGAACAGAAACATTAGTAATTAGGAAAAAGAGAAAAGAACAATTGGGGGTGGGGGCAGTAGATAGCGATTGACATTGCATTTAAACTTTTGCAGATTGAAGTTGGTTGGAAAGCATGGAACCGGAAGAGAGTCTCGCAAGCGGGAAGTGCGAGAAAAGAAACTATTAGCATTTACGGCCACATCTGGCTAGCTCAACTGTAAATTGACGATATCTCGCCGCCAGTCTAGTATTGCGCTTAAATTCATAGAGTCTAGGTACTTTATCGAAGAGCTAATCCGAACAATTACCGCGTAAGTATTATATATATATATATATATATATATATATATATATATATATATATATATATATAAAGAACAATAGCCAGATCAAGTCGAAAATGAAGTACTGCTGCCATATGTGAGCGGGAAATGACCAGTCTTCACTTTCCACTCTCCGCTTTCTTGTAGTCGATGACTTATTTTCAATATTGCAAACTCTTTCTCACAGACGCGACATCGCAAGCCTTTCACTGCTCTATTGCTATTTCCTAGGTGATGAAGTACCCTCCTTAGATTCGTCAGTTCTCACCTTCAAAGCTAAGACCAACGCTGCCACGCCCATTATAGCAAACCACTTTTATTCACTTCGTATCGCCCCTAGTGAGATGTTAATAATACTCAAGCAGCTTCTACTCACGAATCACTGCCTTTTGAAATCGTCTTCCAAGAGGTTGCTTCCCCGATCACCACAATCTCAACCTGTTCAAGTCTAGGGTTAACCGTTATCTTCCACACATATCCGCATAAATTGTACCACTTACTTTGTAACCCTCTATCTCGAGTGGCTCCAGGGCCTTGTACAGTGCCCATTTTCTTTAATAACATTTCTCAAATGTGCAGGATGGTAGACCAAATAAATACTGGAGCGTCTACTCAAATAAGGTATCATCTAAAAATAATGGGAAAATTGCGTTTAAGCATGAAACAAACTGTCTGCGCTGGGAGTTGATCATTTATACACACACATGCATATATATATATATATATATATATATATATATATATATATATATATATATATATATATAAGATATTTCTATTTGAAATAGAAGTCGCATTTTTATTTATTTAATAAACAGAGTGTAATACGTCTCTAGGTCGAGAAATCAAGAAAATGTATTTACCGGCAAGGAACAAACCTGCGTTCCACTTTGTAGGGGAATCTTCCGTTTGAACCGACAATGCTTTATCACTCGGCCAATTAAAATACAAGTAGCGACGATAATAACGATGACGTAATAAAAATGTCTGATCAAAAATAATTACATTAACTCTTTATATATATATATATATATATAAATATATATATATATATATATATATATATATATATATAAATATTTATATATATATATATATTTATATATATATATATATATTTATATATATATATATATATTATATATATATATATATATATATATATATATATATATATATATATAGATGCTTAATATATATCAATATCTATATCTATATATATTTATATATATATATATATATTTATATTAATCATATATATATTGAACAAGAGAGAGAAAGAGAGTGAGAGGGGGGAATGAAGGATGGAAGTTCCTATTAGCTGATCGAATAACAGTCATTAATGATACTGTCAATGGACTTAATTACCAGAAATGGAATGAAGTTCAAATGCCAAATGATGCTGAATTCATTTCGTTTTATTCCCCCTAGAAAGGTAGGGATCTATCTCTCCTAATACGTTAACACGCAGAGGCACGTGCGCACGCGCATGCGCGCACGCGCGCACACACACAGACACACACACACACACACAAACACACACACACATATATATATATATATATATATATATATATATATATATATATATATATATATATATAGCCTCAGATACGGTGTATATGTAGAGAAGACAAAATGAATAAAAAGAAACAAGAGGAAAAACTACTTTTAACCGACGACTTTTTACACTGCCTTGATAAAGTCCCCTGAGGGACTTTATCAAGGCAGCACGTATGCTGCACGTCTTTATATGCAAAGGCGAGGATGTCACTGGTTTATCAAGTCTTATAAATTCGACAACGTTTATGAATGGTCATCAGATCGTTAAAAGCTGAATCAAATCATGTGAAGGGCAAATGTCAGTATTCATAGTCTGGCGAAAAGTAAAGTGAGCCTGTAATATTTGAGATTTTTTTTTTTAGAAATGAATATTATTTAGATTTTGATTAGATTGTTATGGTATGAGATGGACGCTGTACATCTTCAAAGGTATGAGATAATGGATTTAAACGTTTTATTTTTGATACAGGGTCTTTGATCTTTTGTTTTGCTTATCCAAGTATCTGTTGTTAGTTTTTTTTAGTTTTTTTATATAGAGGATAACTGATTGACTTGTCTTTAAGAACGCCAGTGATGATGAAGGAAATTATGAGTAGATCTTTTAATTATAAGATTTTAATTATACGTAGATCACCTTTTTCAGGGGATTTAAGAAGTATATTTTTTATTTTATTATAACTATTAAAGTTATTATTACAGATTCACGGCTACTTGAAACAAAAATTTAAAAGTAATCTTCATTCCAGGCTGAATTTCATTAGTGTTTCTCTCCGTCAAATATACAATTTA
The DNA here is from genome assembly GCA_963932145.1 of Acanthosepion lycidas. Classification (NCBI taxonomy): domain Eukaryota; kingdom Metazoa; phylum Mollusca; class Cephalopoda; order Sepiida; family Sepiidae; genus Acanthosepion; species Acanthosepion lycidas. The sequence continues at coordinate 119,053,264 of OZ010585.1, forward strand.
TTTTCAAATAAATAAATAAATATAACTCAAGCAAAGTATCCAAACTTATGAAGAAAAAGTACAACAAATACGGTAATATTGTATTATAAATCGTTACATGAGAAGGAGCGGAAAGGTTTTCCTGTCTACATCAGAAAATCTGACCAAATTAGAATCTGAAAAATAGGTTTCATTATCGAGTCAAAAGCTTTTCCGCACCCTCTCGTACAGTTTAGCCCTTCTTTCTTTGTTCAAATAGATTCTCATAAGGAGCGAAGTTGGTTTAATAGCTTACACTGTTGCATTAAAATTGATTCAGGGAACGACAACAACAGAAAAGGGCCAATGGAATATTTTTGCAAGAAATATAGGATTAGAACGAAACAGAATAAAGAGATGATGTTTGCAATGGAAGAATGCAAAGGAAAGGAAGTGGAGGAGGGTCTTCTCTCTGGGAAAGGCGGCTAAAGGTTGAGAAGATGAATCTGGGTGAACAACATTTGTGCTTGGCTGAGCGAAAAAAAATTAAGTAACGAAAAGTTTCAGAGAAAAACAAAATGAAGCCAAAGAAAAGAGAGAAGAAATATGAGGAGATGTGGTGGGGGGGGATAAAAAGAGAGAAAGAGTGAGAAGTAAAGGAAAAAGAGGAGGCAAAAGCGTTAAATGAGAATTTAATTGACTGGAAGAGACGCTATACGCTTAAATACGCATATCTATCTATGTATCTATGTCCGTATTAAGCATACTATCTATTTATACGAGGAGGTGCTGAAAGGTTCTGTTCTCAATCGAGAGATTCCAAAACAAATGCATTTGTTCAGATATTGGAAAGTGGGCCGTATATATATATATATATATATATATATATATATATATATATATATATATATATATATATATATATATATCAGTCAGTTAAATGCCATACGGATATACGCTCGGGCGATCATATCATGACTGACGAGGCAGATTGTTTTTCCTGCAGTAGGTTGCCATTTCTTTCTGCGGTAGACTGGTTGACAATCAAGATTAAACAACCCTTTCTGTCCAGATATTTAACCCGTAGCTAGGGGAGAAGAGATGGATTCATATCTTACCCAAGGTTATTTGGGTGCAAGTGAATCTAACAAACAAACTCGACTGGAATTCGAACTCAGCTTTCCTTATGTATAAAAGAATGAAGGGTATATATATATATATATATATATATATATATATATATATATATATATATATATAGTTTATGCAAAACTAGGTAATCCGTATCAGTAGACCCAAGGAGGATGATATCCAGAGAGCTCAATGTAAGTTCAGAGCAGATATGTTTGAATAAAAACAGACCACTTTAAGGTTCCATGTAATAAGTTATTTCACCACAACCCCCTCAAAAGGGTTCTGGATCATCAGACTTTACTTCCAAAGGTTGAAATGAAAAATGAAAAGAAATTTACACATTTTTGACGGACCGCACCAATAATATTTAAAATCAACGAAGTAAGGAAGTGAGGTGGAAGAGAAGACATGAGTCAGTTAGACGTATCATTTCAATTCTTTATCCTTAACCCCACTCTGTTTAGGCTAGACGTCGCTTAAACTTAATGCGTGTTATCTCTAGATATAGGTGGGTAAGGTGTGAGGGAGAAGACCGGCATTAAAGGAAGAATCTACAACAAACAATATTAGCTCCTTATAAAACAAGTTGAGCTCGCTTTTGGATTACCTCCCATCGGATTACCATAAAGATCCAAACTTCCAACCCGAAATGGATAAATTTACACCGGACTACTCACTCAAGAACATTCCTCACCCTACTATTGTATCTTTCACCATGTCATTGACGGAAAAAATCATTGACGTCATCAAAAGAATGAAGTGGAAGATTCACTTTCATCTTAATCCCGATAACAAGCCCACAAAACTTAATGACGCCTTTTACTTTAAATCTCAAAACACTCCACCAAACAATAAATTATTAGAACCTTTTGAACAAGATCTAATTGAGTTAATCAAGAAAATATCCTTCCAGAAGTAATGCAACCCATTCCAATCCAAACTTAAAAACGACATTACAAATATCAAAAACTAAAAAAAACTCTGGATCAGCGCTGATAAATCTAAAAATATTTACAAAATTAATCCCTTGGAATAGAACCATCTGATTCAAAATAAAATTTCTGGTTCTTATAAAAAAGACAACAACTCTAAACACTTATCCTCCATACACAAAGAAACTGCAAAACTAGCATTTAAATATAACATTGCTGATAGAATGGGTACAACTCATTTAAAAGAAGCCTACCTACTGTTTAAAGACCATAAACCTAACTTTCAGAATAATCTACAGTCCAGACTAATAAATCCCTCCAAATCAGAGTTAGGAATAATTTCTAAAAACATCCTAAAAAGTGTAAACACATCTATATTAACAAAATACCCGTTAAACCTTTGGAAAGATTCATCTGTCACCATTAACTGGTTCCAAAAAATAAAACATAAAAATAAAACTACTTTTATATAATTGGATATTATCGATTTCTACCAGTCAATCTCTAAAGAGTTATTAGAAAATAGCTTAAGTTTTGCCAAAATCTACACTGATATTACTGACGAAGAAATAAAAATCATAATGGACTCTAGACAGTCCATACTAAAACTGAACAACACTATTTGGATTAAAAAAGACATAGGCAACTTCGATGTCCCAAAGGGATCATTTGATTCAGCTCAAATAGCTGACCTAATAGGTATATACATTTTAGATATCCTAAGTAGATTCCTTGACTCTCAAAATATAGGACTATACAGAGATGACGGATTAGTTGCTGTACCTGATACCAATGGTCCTTTAACATCCCAACTACAAAAGAAAATAATTAAGGCCTTCAAATTTCTAGGGTTTAAAATCGAGATTTCTTCCAACTTAAAAATAGTAAACTTCCTAGACGTTCCATTTAATCTGAACAGTAACACTTATAAGCCCTTCCAAAAGGAGAACCAATCACCCAGATATATAAGTATCTACTCTAATCACCCGAAATCAATAATTAAACAAATTCCAAATACAGTAAATGCAAGAATAAATAAACTCTCCTCTAGTAAAATCATTTCTAACCAGAATAAATCGGAATATAATAGCCCTATTAAAAAGTAATTTAAACAGGCGCTAAATTATATAGATAAGTCAGTAAATAAAAAATCCACTAAACCCAAAAACAGAAAAAGGAAAATTATATGGTTCAACCCACCTTTTTGTAGCCTCTCCAATATTAATATAGGTAAATACTTCATAAAACTGATAGAAAAACACTTTAGTAAAAATGCATCTCTAAAAAAGATATTCAACAAGATGAATCTAAAGATTAGCTATTCTTGCATGAACAATATGGAAAGAATTATTAACTCACACAATAGTAAAATCTTGAGAGACCTTTATGATAATCTAATACAAAATCATAATACAACCCAAATGAAAACATCAACATGCAACTGCAGGACAGGATCAGAGTTGCCCAGTTGAAGGAATATGCATGACAGAAAATATAATATATGAAGCAACAATTTCCCCCAAAGATAAGGTTGAGGAGAAAAATATATATATAGGAATATCGGCGGGAAATTGGAAACACCGACTGTACAACCATCGCTAGTCCTTCAAAAATAAATGTAAAAAGAACCAAATGGCACTATCAAAACATTATTGGGATTTGTTGGAGGGTGGCCTAACCCCACAAATAAAGTTGAAAATAATATCAAGGGCGGGAACTCCAAAAAATTTCAGAGACAGAATCGACTTATGCATAAAGGAGAAAATCTTCATAATCAAACATAAAGATCCAGACTTATTACTAAACAGACACAATGAACTAGTCTTTAAATGCCGACACAAGAACAACCTAAACCTAAGTAAATACATCGAGAAATAACTATATAGGAAGAATAATATTGAATGACTTTTGTTCTCTTTGCTTTTGGAAATGTTACTATGCACGCATAAGCGCCAACACATGACTGTATGGATATAACTATGGTATCGTACTTGAACACTGATACGCTTTTAATATGTACATGTATATGTTTTTATATGGAAAGAGAGGCATACAAGGTTTTTTTTTGTTTTTTTTTTGTGAGTGTGGATGTGTAGAATTAGATGGGTACTTATATATCTTGCCATAGATATGGAAGAGCGGGTAATATATGTGTAAAGATATGGATAATTATACGATTTGGGTATTAATAATGTAATTACATATTGATATTGATATAGTCTTCGAATGCAGACATAAGTTGGTGTATGTGTGGACATGGGGATAGGGATATATATGTGTGTATATATGTGTGCGTGTATATATATATATATATACATATGTGTGCGAATATGTATATGTACATATGTATATGTATATATGTATGCGTATATGTATATATATATGTATGTGTATATGTATGTATGTGTGTGTATATATATATATATGTGTGTGTGTGCGTGTGTGTATATGTATTTATGTGTAAGTGTATATATGCATAGGTACGGATGTACATATATGGGTATTTGTATGTGTATTGCATGGATGTATATGTATATAGATATGCATATGACTTGATGTGTGTATATGTATATATGTAAGTATATGTGTATGTGTGGATATATATGTAGATATGTGTGTATGTATCTCTCTGCAGGGTATATGTGTAGGTATGGGAATATACATATAGTTTTTGTGTAGATGTGTGTGCATGTGTATATAAGAATTCATAGGTATATAGGGAGATATAGGTATGTGGATATAGATAGGTGTTCGGATATGTGTAGAGGTGTGTATGTGTATGGATATATAAAAGATTGTAAAAGAAGGACCTAATTTTCTCCGAGTAATGTTTTATCCAAATTTCTCCTCTAATATTCTCCAATTGGAAGTGAGGTTAAATAACACGGAGGTAAATTCTAAATTAGTCATTTAATTTAAATTGAAATATATTACCCTTTAACAACCATTATTGACGATAAAATTACGTAAATTGGAAGAACCTTTGATAATTATGTAGGTATCTAAAAAAAAGTCACGAGTTTAATGAGTGAACAAAACTCAAGCGAATAGATGTCAACTGAATAATCAACTAGAAGAAGGCATGTGTACGGACAAATAGAATATTGTAAAAGAAGGACCTAACTTTCTGTTAGTAATCCTCTATCCAATTTTCTCCTCTAATATTCTCCAATTGGAAGTGAGTTTAAATAAATAATACCGAGGTAAACTTTAAATTGAGAATTTAATTTAAATTGAAATATATTACCCTTTAATAATCATTATTGACGATAAAATTACTTAAATTGGAATAACCTTTGATAATTAGGGACCTAAAAACAGTCACGAGTTTATTTAATTAATGAACAAAAATCAAACGAATAGATGTCAACTTAACAATCAATAAGAAAAAAGTTTAGGAATATAAAAAACATTACTAAATATAAAATGGATTATTTTTTCAATGTACTTCCTATGAGTTTTTCCAATCGACTATTTTATAGAAAATACCCAAAACTCCAACAAACTTCAAATTAAATTCTTCGTAGATTGTTTAGACATTTAGATTTATATCAAACTGTAACCCCCAAATATGCCCTTTAAAGTAATGCGAAATAACCGTCTAAAAATTTGAGTGAAACCTGCCCTCAAGGAATTGATTTATTACTATTGTTGTTTGTTCGTTGTAGCTTCTTCCATTAATGTCGGTCTTCTCCCTCTCACCTTACCCATCTATATCTAGAGATAACATGCATTAAGTTTAAGCGACGTCTAACCTAAACAGAGTGGGGTTAAGGATAACGAATTGAAATGGTACGTCTAACTCACTCATGTCTTCTCTCCCACCTCACTTCCTTACTTCGTTGATTTTAAATATGCTTGGTGCGGTCCGTCAAAAATGTGTAAATTTCTTTTCATTTTTCATTTCAACCTTTGGAAGTAAAGTCTGATGATCCAGAGCCCTTTTGAGGGCGTTGTGGCGAAATATTTTATTACTTGGAACCTTAAAGTGGTCTGTTTTTATTCAAATATATATATATATATATATATATATATATAGGTACCTCCACGAAAATGTAAACAAACAGAGATAGCATGATGAAAAAGACGCCGAACTTGACGAAAACAAGTTTTTATCGTCTAATGTTCATATTATTATTAAAGAGGAAAGATCAAAGTATTTTTGGGGTATTTTTTTACATTTTTTAATCGTTCCTAGCACGTCCGAAATTTTCGTTAAAAATGTTTTTTTTGTCAAAAAAAAATACAGATAATCAATCATTTTCAATCATTTGATAAAAAAGATGAAAATCTGAATTTGATATTCTTTTAAAAATCAATTATCACTTTTTCAAAACTGATTTTAATAAAATCAGAAATTATAATGTTTATTTAAAATATTTTGAACCAAGCTTAACTTAGCTTCTGCGCCGAAAAAATGTAATTTGAAAATAAAACAAAGCAAGTCATAAATTTTTGCGTCGATTGACAAGTGACGAAAGACACATTCATGACGTTTAGATAACTTACGGGAGGATAATTCTTTCTACGGATGGAAGGAAGTGAAATTATTTAGATTTAAATGAACAAATTATTTACCTCGTTACTTTCATTTTTCATTTTTTTTTGTACTTAGCTTTCATCTTTACGTTTACGATGCTTTATGGAAAATATAAAGAAATTAAAAAATAAGACTGTTAAGAGTGAGATTAAATTTCATAAGAAAAAGGTGTCAAATTAATTTATAGGTACCTTTCTTATGAAATTTTATCAGAAGTGTACATAAAATACTATAATTTTATGTACATTTATTATATTTTACTGTGTTATTTGTATTTCCATTCATTTTATTATTAATTTTGATATTTCATTTATGGAAAAAGGTCAAGAGATTAATATAAAAATAAGATCATATAAATTAAAGTTTAGCAGTAGTAAAATTTCATAATATGATACTGATACTTATAGGTACACTTCTCAGTTGAAATTGAAAAATCAATTTAACTTCTCCATACGTGTTTCGCAAAAGTAAAGGCCTTAACAGCGGAGAACAATGCTGAACTCAAATAAAGCAACTAAATTGTATTCTGGTTGGTCTTCCATACTTTATAATTACTGCCCGATTATGACCACAAAAATTACATTTTTTAATTACCATGGCTCTTCTGATTGGTCCAAACGATACAATTTTCAAAGTGCTAGACAATGCCGATCTCATCTGGACACTTTGAAAGGTTGATGTTGCTTTTAACTAATGTTATAATATTTTTAAAAACTTAATGTAAAAATCTATTATAATTAAAGAAATAACAAATAATTGTATTAAAAATTCA
>OZ010585.1:119065599-119075599 GCA_963932145.1 Acanthosepion lycidas
AATTGTACATATGTGTTGTGGAGTAGCTGAACACCCCCACAAGATGGACTGGTCTAAGACTATTTAAACAGAACTCTCCCTTACTGAGGGAGAAGAGTCAGCATTTAACTGTTATTCGCTAGTCTTTGTTCTCAACCGTGTACAATATTATTCACAGGTATAAAACAACTACTAATTTTCTATATGTGTGTCAACCTTTTTTATTTACGGTACAACAATATAGGAACTAGTTAGGACTACATAGAGGTATTATAGTGGCTGTAGTAAGAATGGTAAGTAAGAATGTGTTATTTTGCTGTAAGGAATACTGTAGTATGTTTGGGACAGTAATTGTAACTAATATAAGACAAATTGAAGACCAGCCTTCCCCTACCCCCCTCTTGGCCTCGTGCCACATTTTTGTATTATATCAAAATAAATACTGACTTCCTCCTTAGTATTTCTAATGCATGAAATTAATCATGCTACTAGATTGGCAACTAGGTGTCACCGTTTTCCTGCTTATGTAGCTAGTAGTTTTAAGGTTTCTAATAGTTTTCTCGCATTTCTCACCTGTTGAACTCCCTTCCAATTTTTTATTTTCCTGAAAAAAACAAAAACAAACTAAATGCAACAGAAATCGCCATCTTCTATCACCCTGAAATCTGTTCTTTTATTGTTCTTTCTCCTTACTAAAGTGTTCTCATTGTTTTCCACGCCCAGTAACCACTTGTGTCTTAGTTGTACTATCGCCTTGCTTGACGTGAGATAATAAAAAGGACCTGTTTCTTGTTTGACAGTGTCTCTTGGAATAGACTCGACGATATTCTGGAAATACTCTTTCAAAATCTGGTTTTCTTGCTGCTATTATGTGATCTTGGATTTCCTCTGAACAATTTAATTGCACATCCAGGATTTGAATCTTCGTTATCACCACTTACCAAAGGTGCTCTAAAATATTGAAATCCAGTGAATGCGTGGCTACTCTAGCACAGAAAACGGATTGCAATTTGTTACATTATTTAGATTTGTGAGATAGTGCGTTGTCCTGCTGGAAGTTGGCGACTGTTGATAAAAAACACAGCAGTCATAAGGCACGGGGTCATCCACAAAAGTTAGGTTGGATTTTATTTTATTTTGATTTTTGTTGGTCTTTGATGGGTAACAAGTTTCCCAATACACGCAGAGAAATGATTCCCCAGTTTTTGTCCAATCTTCTATTTTACAATGTTTCCTTAGAAAATTGTAGCCTTGGATTCTTCCTATTTGTGAAAAGTTCGGAAGGAGTATGATCTGCTGTGCTTAGACCGGTTCAAACCGATAGAAAGAAAACACGCATGCGATTTTACTTAATAACCAAGATTTTCAATAGAGGAAATGCAGAAAGGCATCCCGAACCTTTCGACGTGGTTAATGGCTAACAAATTCCATCAGTTACAATTGATTACTAAGCGCAGCTTAGACGTGGCACAAGAACGTGATTAATGAGCACCTGGTGATGATTGAACTTACTACTCAATTGTAACTGATGGAATTTGTTAGCCATTAAACCACGTCGAAAGGTTCGGGATGCCTTTCTGCATTTCCTCTATTGAAAATCTTGGTTATTTAAGTTACTGTTTTCTTTCTATCGGTTTGAACCGGTCTAGACATTCTCCTCCGAACTCTTTCACGAACATGACATTTTCGCCTATAGAATTACCACTCACTAGAATTCTTTTTTTTCTTTTTCTTTCTCTGCAAAGCCTGGAAATATTTATCCGTGAAAATCGTCGTAGGACAGCAGTTTTTAAATACTCTATCTACCAACGACCTTGTCTCTTTCAAAGTTACATAAATTATTTTACTTTCTCATAGTCATGTCTAAAACGAATTTCTGCAGTTCTCCATTAGCTTTTATATTTCGGTTTTTAATCATTTCACCTAAAACAAAGCAATAAAGCAACTAAGACGCAAGGGGGTTACTGATTTAGAGAATATGAAAACAAGAAGACAAGGAGAAAGAACGGTAAAAGAACAAGAATTGAGAAGACAGAAGATAATGATTGACAATACATATAATTTTTGAAGATAAAAGTCGACTGGAGAGCAAAATGCCGGAAGCAATCATGATTCATTGAACAATCATCGTAGATGTTCGAAATATTTGCCTGAATATTCAACACAAAGTTGTAAGCGTGGTAATCAGGAGGCAATAGCTTTATTCAAGGTCATGAAGATTCAAAAATTGATTCAAAGTTGTTCAAGGTCAATTATTCCTGAAAGATAAAATAGTGATAATAAATGTGTTGTACTACGTTTAAATTCAAAACGTCTAGGTACCATAGACAAACTTTCATCAGAATAATTACCATGAAAGTATTTATAGTAAAGATACATAGAAGCTACATTAGAGCGGTGGAAAAGTGACTGAGGCCGAGGTGCCATGTCAGGACCAATAACATTGCAAATTGATCTTTGGATTTTATCAAGAATCTCTGCATATGTATCAGGTGCACCGGACCATATGTGGCAACAATATTGAGAGCATCGACATATGGTAGACTTATCAATATATAAGATAGATTCTGTCAAGAAAAATATCTCGTCTGTATATTCTTTAAACCGTTATCTCGAAATTTTACTGATTAGAAAATTGCAAAATGGAGTGTTTGTTTACGTGTAATTAATTAAGTATCAACTGATTGTGTAATAATAATAATATTAATTACTCGTTGATTGTCTTAAGCAGTGTACATAAAATAAACTTTAGATCGAAGCAAATGTATAAATTACTTTCAGTCATATCGTCCCAAATAAAAAAATAATTCTCGTTTATAATAATCACTGCGAACTTTTAGGTTTAAAACTCGTGAGTAAAAGCGCGTAATATACATGAATAACTACTGTATTTTTATGTAATACAGAAATGAGTAAAGGGATCGCCGCTCTTAGCCAAGTATATCTGTTTGCTATGGTAACCAACCGATCCCTGTTGCAGATGTTTGCTCAGGCACATTTTGTATTTGGTTCAACACCCAGAGAGACCACACGTAGCTTATACTGCAACTAAGCTGAGCAGAACTTAGTTTCTAGGAGAGAGCTCATCATCTGGCCTGATAAATAATTTGATACTCTCAAACCTTCGGTCACGCTGACTTGTGACTTCGTGCTCGCACAACCATCGATGAACAATTCCGTCTACCCAGCTTCACTTAAATGGCTAGAGTAATCTAAGCCTCATAAACTACGAACAGTGGGTGCCATGCCGTCGATAGTAGCAAAGCAGTCTCGTAATATATTACTAATATCTAGTAAAAGACTTCATATATCTCGCTGTATGGATTAGTTCTACTAAATTTCAATAAGGACATAGAACACTATTTACATTGGTCGGACTATCGTCCCCATCTTTGTTGACATATTTATCAAAACGTTTCGGCCGTTGTACGCTCCGGCCTTCTTCAGGTGGTAGGAATGTCGAACTGAACCCTTTATTTCGCTCGCTGGGGTTGACTGTTCTAGTTCTACGTGCCATGTCTAATGTATGCCAGTTATCCCCAGCGAGCGAAATAAAGGTTTCAGTTCGACATTCCTACCACCTGAAGAACGCCGGAGCGTACAACGGCCGAAACGTTGTGATAAATATGGCAACAAAGATAGGGATGATAGTCCGAGCAATGTAAGTAGTGTACATAATACCTCATATCATAAATATAGACAGATACTGAAGGAAATTGAACATAGGACAGGCTGTGTCAGGAGTAGTTTCACACATCGCCGCGAGATGCCACAAAACCAAAAATATTAACCTAAGATATGATTTTAAATAATCTGGTCAGGTCAAGACTTTCACGTGGATGTCATCCATGGTGCCAGTCAAATCTATCCTACAACTTTCTCATATAATTGATTAAAAATGTCTTCGAGTGAGCGAATTAACCCTGTAGGTCTTAGACGTGACTATCCTTTTTCGTAGTTTGTCGCTACAGAAGCACAGAGTTCTAAATAACAAAGGCGAAATTGCACGTAATGTCTTGTGTGCCAGTAACACTGTAAAAGCTAACATATTCGTAATAAAAATAAATAATACGTTGAACTTAATACGTTGGGCGTGGATTGAATGGAACGGTTCTATTTGTGGAGTCTACCCTTAAATTCATTCAGTAAAAAAAAGGTGAATTGCTCTTCCTCTAAAAAAAGTATGGCGACTGAAAGTTTATAAATTTGTTAAAAAAGAAGTTTACTACAGTGCTTTCCAAAGGTCTTGAAAAATATGCTACGGTGACGCCAATTTTTCACTTGTACTTTCTGTTTTTAAGCATAAACGTAGTGTGCTTTTGCACTCATGGAACTCATCAACAAAGAACTTGGCATATTAGAAACTCTAGGAGTTATTTCTCCCACAGGTTATTCTGAGTGGGCAGCTCCAACAGTGTATGCGAAAAAAATATTTGTATATCCGCAAATTTTTCTACATGGTAAAATGAATATCTTCCCATCCCCGAAGAAATTTTTAACAAATTAAATGGCAAATTTTTTTCAGACACATGCAAGATGAAGTGGATGAAAAATGTAAATAAAATAAAATAAAATAAAATAACGGTTCTAAACAGTTTTAATAGCTTACAGTTCAGAGTCAAAGTGTAACTATAATTAAGAATAGATACGATGCTAGCTGGCACAGGTTTTGCCGTTGCATATCTGAACGACTTACTCAAAAAAGCGAACATATACAGCATCATTCAGAATACATACAAATGTTCCAGAGAATAAATGATTACGGGTTCTAACTCAGTGAGGAGAAATGCCATTTTTTCAGGAGCAATATAAAATACTTGGGACAAATCATTGATGCAAATCGACATAAACCAGATCTATCAAGGACGAGTGCTATTAAAAATATGCCTGCTCGATAAACGTTGCTAATTTGCAATCATTTCTAGGGCTCGCAAGCTATTACGAACTTTATGAACCTAATCTGCATGAATTAAGAGCACCTTTAAATAAGTTATTGTAAAAGGTGCGGTGTGGAATTGATACAGTCCAAGAAGGATGTTTGCATTTTAAAAATGATGTAAAATTGACATGAAGAAAAAATAAAAATAAATGTTACAGAAAATGATATTTATTTCCCCATCTGTAATAAAGTACTTATGTACACTGAAAGAATAGTAATTCCTGTTTCTTTCACTATTAACATTATTCGATCTATTGTCCTCATCTTTGTCGTCTTTATTACAACGTTTCGGCCGTTGTACGCTCCGGCCTTTTTCAGGTGGTTGGAATGTCGAACTGAACCCTTTATTTTGCTCACTAGAATCAGCACATATGCTAGGCCACATCTCCTGAGCCGACCAAGCATAGAAATTAATACAGTATGGATAGCAGTAATAACGAGTATCAGAGAAAAGCGATAATAACAACAAAAATTGCAATATGAGCTCTGGTAAAAAAATTATGGCTGAAGACATTAGGTTTATAATACTCAGAGATTGATACGCATGACACAGTGGATAAAGACGTTGGTTAGATCCAGTGGCAGGACCCAAATAGTGTGAGTTATTTACCCTGTTAAGGCAGTGGAGAACTTGGAGAAGGGAATTAACAGAAGACAACTGATAACTGGCATCCATTAAAAACATGGCACGTAGAACTAGAACAGTCTACCCCAGTAAGCGAAATAAAGTGTTCACTTCGACATTCCAACCACCTGAAGTAGTCTGGAGCATACAACTGCCGAAACGTTGTAATAAATATGGCGACAAAGATGAGAACAATATTCCGAATAATGTAAATAGTGTACATAATACCTCAACTCAGAAATATAAATAGATCCTGTTTCTTTACAAAGAAAAAATTAAATCAGTTTCATGCTGGACATGCGAAAATGTCAAGAATGAAATGAGAAGTTACTTATATTGGCTGAAAATTGATCCAAAATTGGTCCAGGATATTCAAAATTTGGTGAAGTCATGCAGAGTTTTTTTGCTCCAGAATGATCACCTGAAAATTATCAACCCCAGCCTAAAACTGATAAAACTTGGTCTCGGTTGTATGTTGATTATCGTGGACCTTTGAATAGTTAATATTACTTGATTGTCGTTTTTTTTTTTTCCTATTTGTTTCCCCTTAAAATTCCTCGCTGGTCATATTTTCAGTCTATCGTATTCTCAGTATCCTTTTGTAGAATATGTCTCCTCGTCAACTGTGAGTAAATTGTCCAATATTCACTGCCATATAGGAGAATTCATATTACATGACAGTTCAATTGCCTTTGTTTCTGACCAAATTTCCCCTGCTTCTTAATGGCTTGTTTAACTTATGCCATCCATATTTTTTCAAATCATTTTAATATGAAAGAGAGATTTTTAATTTTATTAATATAATTATACAAATGAAGATATCGATTAATTATTGGTATCCTACATTGCATTCTCTTTTCGTTCCCTTTCTTTCTTTCTTTCTTGATTGATATCACTTTCTTTTCTTTCCTTTTCCTTTTCTTTTCATTCTACTCTTTCTTTCTTTCGTTATTTCGTTTAGCTTATACGCTCTTTCGTTTCCTTCGTTTCCTTTCTTTCTTTGTTTCATTTTTCTTTTTTTGTTTTTGTTTCTTTGTTTTTGTTTCTATTTTTGTTTTTTCTTTGTATCCGTTTGTTTGGTTGATATCCCTTCTTTCATTTACTTTTTATTCTAATTTCTTTCTTTTTTTCTTTCTTTCTTTCTTTCTTTCTTTCTTTCTTTCTTTCTTTCTTTTGTTCACTCGTTCTCTCCTCTTTTATGTTTGTTATCCTTCCTTTCGTTTATTTTTCATCCTCTTCCCTTTCTTTTTGTTTCTTTTTACATTCTTTCACTCTTGCTTTCTTTTTTGATTGACGTCCACTCTTTTTTATTGATTTTCTTTTTCCTTTGCTTGTTTCTTTCATTCATTCATTTATTCGTTCGTTTTCTGCTGTTTTTTTTTGTTTGATATCTTTTTCGTTTACTTTTCTTTCTTTCTTTCTTTCTTTTTTCTTTCCTTCTTTCTTTCTTTCTTTCTTTTTTGTTTGAGATCCACTCTTTTTATTCATTTGTCTTTTCGTTTTTCTTTCTGTTTCTTTTTTCTTTTCTTTTTGCTACTTATCCTTTCATTCTCTTTTTAATCTCTCTTTTTCTCAATCTTTTAATTTTTTTTGTTTCATTCTCAACAATCTACCCGACACCTTATCATTGTTCGACCCGGAACTGGCATCGCATCAAAATATCTTTGTTGATATCAACGGATGACTGAGCCCGTTTTCGCAACATATTAGGATTGGTTAAACTTGTACTTACGATTCTGTGCTATAGCGTTTGAAAAAGAAAAATGAATTGGTCAGCTGGCAATTGATTTTCGCACTATATTTGAGTATAGGAAGGCCAAGAATATGAAGAGTAGTAGTAGTTTAAGCCTTGCATTTCCTTCTCAGTTCGATAAATATAACCAAACAAGAGAAAGTAACCCCCACCAAATTTTATAAAATTATTTCTTATGACAATAAATACAAATTGTGGATGTGCTTGGATGTTGCGAAAATTGAAACTGGCGTGATGAGTTTAAGCTTGGAAATTCTCTCTCTCTCTCTCTCTCTCTATATATATATATATATATATATATATATATATATATATATATATATATATATATATATATAAGGCAGGATGTGTGTGTGTGTGTTTTATATGGCATGTCCTTTAAGGACGTAGGCGATCATGGTTCTCCACCTACCTCTATCCCTTGCAGCTCTCAACAAGTTCCTTCCTTCTGTTTCCTCCCCCGGACGACGTTCTGTCATCCACCTGCTTAAGCTCGCTAGGTATGTCACGCGCTGTTTTTCCTTGTCTCTATTCGACCCGTGAGTATCAGATTCTCCAGGCCCTCCTTCCTCATTAAGTCGCCCAGAAACTTCAGCTGCCTCTTTCTGATGTTAAGTATAAGCCTCCTCTTGTTTGCATCTCCTCAGCGTGGCTCACACGCTCGGTCCATGATATCCTTAGCATCCTTCTGTAGAACCACATCTCCGTCGCCTCGAGTCTCTTCTTCATCTTTGAGGAAATCGTCCAACATTTGCTGCCGTAAAGAAGGACAGATGTCATGTAACAGCTCAGTACTTTTTTCTTTGTTACCAAAGAAATGCTACTCACTCGCAATACTCTGCTCAGCTTTTGGAATGTGTCCTTGTCCATCCAAATACCTCTACGGATCTCAGTGTCGCACTTACACCCCTCTGTCAAAACATTTCCCAGGTATTTAAACTTCCGCACCTGCTTGATTTTAGTGTCTTCGACCTGAAAATTGTATTTCGGGTTCATTTTCCCAGACGCTTCCCAGATATTTAAACTTTCGCGTTTGCTTCATTCTAATGTTTCAGACCTGCAAATCGCAATTCGGACTCTTCCTCTTACTGATCACCGTGCATTCTGTCTTCTTGCAGCTTATGCACAGTCCTTTCCTTTCGCTCTCCGTCGCTACCTTCTGTGGGAGATTTTTTAATTTCTTTTCCGTGTCTTGCTACAGAAGCTATAACAGCAACAACTAGCATGGTGAATCTGTAGCCTTCGACTCCACAGGGGGAAGAGTATATATACACATTGTTAACAACGTAGATGTAAGATGAAATACTTTAAAATAAATGAGCATTTCTTTCAAGATGTAACGATCGATAATGCTTATTTAGCGTGTTGGAAACAATCATGTGAGATTCGGTGTTAAGATGTTCAAACTGACTTACTGCGATCAAACGTTGACAACATTAACGCTGCTTTAATAGGTTACTGCCTTTTGTAGTGTATTGTTATTTAGTTTATACAAAATGGCGACCACAAAGAAATCTTCCGAGAAAGAAGTTAAAGGTCTGTCAAAGGAGAAGAAAGCAAAGTTATCGGACCCGAGTAATTTTCTTCTTTAACTGGAACATCAGAAAGGCTTAGCGAAGCGAAAACAGGCAAATAATTGTCAAAGAAATCGTCGCGGGTGGCTGCTTATACTACGGGTAGAAAAGAGAGTTTCTTTTTCGCTTGATGTAATACTCTGTGGTCAGTGGAGCTTTGACGTAGTATAATGCTTAGCTAGCCTGTCTCAGGAGATCTTATTACGACTGAGTATTGCGTACGAATCTCACGATGAATGTTCCATCGTATGCCACAACTAAGCTATCCTTAGTAAATCACTATTCAGTGATCAGTGGCATAGACGAGGGGGTGCTGAAAACTTCCAAAATTCAGTCTACTAGCCAGTCAGTTAAGTTCCATACGCGATACACGCTTGGGCGATAATGTATCTTTCGATACATAACTGACGAGGCAGGGTTTTTCCGGCAGTACGATGCCTTACTGCGGTAAATTGGTTGCCTACCAAGTTTAAAGAACCCGGTCTGTCATGCTATTCAACACATAGCTGGGGGGGGGGGGGAGAAGAGATGGATTCATGCCTTTCCCAAGGATATTTGTGCGTCAACAAATCTAACGAACTCAACTGGAATTCGACCTCGACGCCGATATCCATTACACCACAATGCAGAAGTGGTAGAATTTTTTAAATTACAGGTTTTGGGAAGTGGGATTGTCTAATATATACATACATACATACATACATACATACATACATATATATATATATATATATATATATATATATATATATATATATATATATATATACTAGTGTAACAGCTGCCCTATAGGGCGGCATTTAAGCTAGCTCTTGATTGGGCCTTCATCGCAATAGGTAAGAAGGAATAGATGCGATAGGCAACGATAAACTACAGAAGAACTCAAAATTTATCGCTGCATTTAAGTCTTGCGTTAATATTTAAGCTTACCTTTTAAAAGTTCAACGACAATTGTTCTGACGTCATTTAATTTAGAGACAATTTGATGTACGTAGGTCCTTACTTTCCGTACAAACAATTATTTTTATCTCATGAGTGAATTTCGCTGGATTTCGTAAATAATTTCGATTATTCTCAAAGTTATTTCCAAGTTATGAAAATTGTTATCGCACAAAAATTTTTGTCGCAAA
>OZ010585.1:119078099-119133099 GCA_963932145.1 Acanthosepion lycidas
CCATTAGAGACATGACACGTGGAACTACAACAGTTTACTCCGGTGAGCGAAATAAAGGGTTCAGTTCGACATTCCATGAAGAAGGCCGGGGCGTCCAAATATTTCAACAAAGATGAGGACAATAGTCCGAATAATGTAAATAGTGTACATTTCTATTTCTTCAATACCCACAGAACCAACTTACAGAAACTGTGCTAAATAGACCGTAGTTACAGTGCCTATAAGTAGTTAAAAAAGCCAATAGGCTCAAAGCTTAGGTCACGTTGACTTTAGACTTCATTCTAACGCAATTATTGATGACTTCCAAATAATTTCATCTACACAATTTCAATCACCACAGCGTGATTTTATTTTTATTTTCCAAAGATGCCGCACGCTGGAAACATCTTCCCGGGCCAATAATATCAAGAAGTGACATCCCTTATAAATCGACTACACTGACATTCGAATTCGGGTATCATGATCTGAACGCTAGTGTCTAACCACTCGGCTTATATAGTTACGTAAAATAAAATAAATAGTGCCTGAGAAGTTAAAAATTAAAAACCAATACAGTGCAACTTCGGTTCTCGAAAGTCTTACATGTCAAACAAATCGGTTTAAGAACAGAAAATTCAAGACGAAAATGCCTCAGTTATCGAACATAATTCGGTTATCGAACAACATTGCCGAACCGAGTTAACCCAAACGGAATAATTTCTGAGTCGACTTCCGTGTTGTCGACATTCGTGTTTTTTTTTTTTTGCCCTTTTTTTTTCTCCAATTTTATGGTACTATGACTTTTTTTCTCTCTACTTTGATTCCTACTGGAAAATAGTTTCGTTTTACGAACATTTCAGGCTACGAACGGCCATCAGGAACCGAATTAAATTCGTGAACCGAATTTCTACTGTAGAAGGAAAAAAACTGCTTAAACTCAGTAACAAAAGTGCTCATACTGGAAATTACAAAACAAAACCATTCCAGAAAAGACGACGAACACAGTCCAAGATACAGTGAAGATACAGAATTTTACTTTGACGAACAGTTTCACGCGTAACGCGATCCCCATATGGTTCAATGAAGGAATGAAAACAAAATCTACTTGAAATAAAATAATTAAGCCACAGGGAAAAAAATCGACCCATGGAACAAATCGCCCATAAGGAGAAAAAAGAAAATAAACATAGATCCATATATATTAAGAAGTTAAATACCGTAATCTTGCGTGCTTAATTGGTAGCATTTGGATTTATTAATCGATATTAATATCGTACATCTGGAGTGCTTAATCAATAGTAACATCTTACATTCGGATTAATTAATAGATATTAATATCGTACATCTGCAGTGATTAAATCGATAGTAACATCTTACATTCGGATTAATTAATAGATATTAATATCGTACATCCGGAGTGCTTAATCGATAGTAACATCTTACATTCGGATTAATTAATCGATATTAATATCGTGCATCTGGAGTGCTCAATCGATAGTAACATCTTACATTCGGATTAATTAATAGATATTAATATCGTACATCTGGAGTGATTAAATCGATAGTAACATCTTACATTCGGATTAATTAATAGATATTAATATCGTACATCCGGAGTGCTTAATCGATAGTAACATCTTACATTCGGATTAATTAATCGATATTAATATCGTGCATCTGGAGTGCTCAATCGATAGTAACATCTTACATTCGGATTAATTAATAGATATTAATATCGTACATCTGGAGTGATTAAATCGATAGTAACATCTTACATTCGGATTAATTAATAGATATTAATATCGTACATCTGGAGTGCTTAATCGATAGTAATATATGAAAAAGCAATTCACATTATGAATTTCAATTTTTTTTTTTTTTTTACAGTTTGAGGAATCACGTGATATGAGCATCTTCCTTTTAGGCTTCCGTAGGGGAATCAATTTACGGTACCCGGAAAATTGGTTAACAGAAAATTTGATCATTTTGATAAGGTAGGAAAATTCGGTAGCTATGAAATAAAAGTCGATTGAAAATTGATTTTACGGCTGTTCTGAAATAGAAATGAGTTTATTGTTTGCTTCTTTAAAAAGAAATAAATATCTAAAATATATTAATTTATTTACTACATTTTTATAAAAATAATAATTTGAAAAAACGATACAAGAACTTAATTTTAAATTAGATCAATCGATTTTATTTGCTTGAAAACAACAGAGTATAGAAATTAAATAAATAATTATTTAAAAAATAAGTATTTAAAAATAGTGGAAGGGTGACTTAGACACCTAACCCCATCACTTCTAGAAAATACGCCCCGGGTATTGGTGCAGTGGGGTTTTATCTTGACTGGAACCTATGATTTTTTTTAGTTAATACTTATTTAAACGTATGGGTGGAGCTAGATGCCTCCAGAAAGTACGGCCCTAGTGTTGTTGTAGTGGGGATTTTATCTAGGCCCCCATAGTTAATAATACTTTTCAAAATATATTAAGAAAGGAGGTCTAGCTCACTAAGCACTCCTTCTGTAAATACGGCCCTGGTATTGTTTCAGAGGGGTTTTATCTGAACCCCACAATTTTCAGTTATTTAAAAATATAGGATAGAAGGGATTAGCCTCAAAATCCCCACTCCAGAACGGTCCTAAAATCAATTTTCAATCGGCTTTTTATTTCAGAGTTAGCAAATTTCTCTACCTTGTCAAAATTACCGAATCTTCTATTACCGAATGTCCCGCTACCGAATTTTCCTAAATTTCAATTTACAATTAATTTATATAGCGAAGTAGATACTCTTTTAACTTTTATAAAGCTTCATTAAAACAAAATATATTCATGGAGTGAGTAATCCATAGTGATATGGAAATAAAAAAAAGATTATTTCTGACTGCAATCCCTATTTTACAAATCCACATATTTTTCTTAAAAATGAACATAGCGCCAAAAATAATAAGTACACCATTATTAATATCTCTAAAAGAACATGGAGAGAGACTAAGATAGGCCGGACAATGGCCTACTAGATTAAAGTGTTGGTTTATGAATTTGGTTTGAGAGTTAAATTGGGCAATAACTGATCAGTGCTATAAATAAGAACTAGGCGCGATATGCCTAGGTATGGGCAGTGGAACCAGAACAGTCTACACCCGTAGATAAAGAGTTCAGTAAGAAATTCAATGTAGGTTGCCTAGATCGATATATACCTGAGGAAGGTTGGAGGGTACAATGGCCGAAGCATTGTGATAAAAGCAACAAGCATGAGAACAATAGTGTAAGTAAAAATGTCGCAGTATAAATTATCGATATAAATTTAAGAAACATTTTGTCCTGCGAAAATGTTTCTCATATATATATATATATATATATATATATATATATATGTGTGTGTGTCTGTGTGTGTGTGTGTGTGTGTGTGTGTGTGTATGTATGTATATGTGTGTTTATTATGGGTAATTTTCGAGTATAAAATGAAAATATATATGAAATTTAGTAAATTTATAGATAACTTAAAACAACTAATTCGGAAATTTAAAAAAATTAACAAAATATTTGATACAAATTATCGGCATGATTCAAATTCTCTCTCTCTCTCTCTCTCTCTCTCTCTCACACACACACACACACAGACACACACACATATATTTAGGCAGCCTATTTTCATTTAACCATGTTAAATAATTTAGATATATTATGTTTATTTATTTTAGTTTTAATTTTTACAAGGACAGGAATTAATTTCTTGGTGTGTGTAAAAAATTATATATATATATATATATATATATATATATATATATATATACATTATAATTATTTTAAAAAAAATATAATTCCTTCGCTACATAAGAGTTCTCATGTTTCAAAAACGAGAGCTGAAAACCTCAATATAATTATTAAAATTAAATTTAGTTAAAGTATCAAGCCCTGTTTCATCCTCAAGCGAAAATTTAGGAATAACCAATCTTGAAATTTAAGCATCTTTATAAGTATGTTCATTCGCAAAATTAATTACTATGGAAACGGCTGGGGCGATCATTTTGGTAATGGGCCTAAGAAATAATTTTATCCACATATGATTCACCTTCAGAAAGAGATCAAGCCGAGGTAGGGTCAGGGTATCCATTTCAAAGTGAATGATGGCATTCATGTATGCACATCGTCTGGTCAGTCATAGCGAAAGATAGCTTTTGGCACCATAATATGTCGTTAAGTGTCTAGATAATTTTGTTTTATTTTATTTATTTATCCTTTTTTTTCTAAGGGGCTGTTTCGTACTTAAACGCGTCGCACTGAACTACAATTTGTTTTTTTGGCGACTTCATAAAGGGTTTTTCTATCTTATGATTGGGTTAAACTTTTAAACCTTTTATTTGACGTTTGTTTGTGTGTGGAATGTTCTTCAGAGAAATGCCGAAATTTAATTTTTCAATATTTTTAAAGTTCTTATTTTAAAAATAAAGAAACAATAGTACTCACCAGAAGAAAAACAGGAGAAGGAAACTCATTTGGTATACCCCTCTGTTCAACCAAATGGTTAGTATTAAGCTAGGATATAAGTTCCTAGCTTGATTGAAAAACATTTTCCTACTAAAAGCAGACTTAGCAAGATCTTTAATAAAAACATCTTAAACTAAAGTTACAATTGCACTGAGAATCTAGAAATTATCATAAAAAAAACATAATAAAATTCTGGAAAAACACGCATGCCAAAAGAGTATTAATAAAAATCCTAAACTAAAATTAGTCAAAAGTAATCAAAAATGTTGTGATTGTAGAAACCCT
Organism: Acanthosepion lycidas; assembly: GCA_963932145.1. Taxonomy (NCBI): domain Eukaryota; kingdom Metazoa; phylum Mollusca; class Cephalopoda; order Sepiida; family Sepiidae; genus Acanthosepion; species Acanthosepion lycidas. The sequence goes on from OZ010585.1 coordinate 119,082,857, forward strand.
GAAGATTGCCCGTTGGAAAATAAATGCCGCACAAAATCTCTGGTATACCAATGCACTATCTCATCCATTGAGAGTCCTAACACTGATGGGATATACATTGGTTCAACGAAGAATGAATTTAACATTAGATGGAGACAACACAAAAGCTCCTTCAATAATATTAGAAGTAGAAATCAGACATCTGTATAAAAATATTTTTGGCATTTAAAAGAAATTAATAAAACACCAAAAGTAAAATGGAAAATAATAAATAGAACAAGAACTTGTAAAACCTTGAATGATCCATGCCCTTTATGCCTACATGAAAAAATACACATTATTAAGTTTCTAAATAATGAAAATTTATTAAACCATAGACATGAGTTAACGGTTTTCTGCCGACATCAACAAATTTTCGCATTAAATAATTAGCATAAAAAATGTATGGAGCACTGTTTTTTAAAAATAAAAACCAAAATACTAAAGAACTCCGGATTATTTACCTAATGTGTTCTTTCCTATTTTTCTACATATCTGCACAGTCCATTTAATGAAAGGGGAAAACCCTGATTTTAAACCTGATTTAAAACCTCCACTGACCTGCACTCATATCCAAAACCCAGAAAGGGCTATGAAAGTAAATCCGGACAGAAAACCTGGGGTGCAGTTCTGAAGGCTATTGACTGTCAACACTGACATCATTCCGACAGCTCAGGCAGCCAAGCCATCCCCAAGTGTAACGCCCTGTATTCCTTCTTGCCGACACGGTCGACAGTGGGGCCATGTAGTCTTCATTTCTCATTCCGAATCTAGAAAAGGGAAAACTCTGAATTCAAACCACCTGCTGTCTTGTAGGTCTTGCCTGTTTAACTTCTGAGAGGAGGGACGGGGTAACCCAAGGTATTTCCGGTGCAAAAGGAACCGGCAAGCCATTGCAATATTCTACCTTGAATGTCACCATGAACAACAGTTGTGAGATGGAGGAGACTGGTGACCACAGCAGTGTAAAATGCGCTAACTGAATAAATCCATATACGTGACGATTTTAGAGTATTTGTAGCATGGATCTCACCACCATAACTTACCTTGCCCGTGCCTTGTCTATAAATATTTACATGCTAATTGTTCTGACGAGCATTCTTCTTTTTTGTCTGAGCTTTCCTCATTTGCTAGATGTAACCGTAAGTTCTATGCAAAGAGTTTCTTCTCTCTCTTTTCGCTTGTGGAAATCTCTTCCGACTTCTTTCTTTGCAGTAAAGTTTCATTTTCAAAAAAATAAATGAAATGTTAATCTTTATCTACTGTCCTCTCGGGCACCTAAAGACGGTGTAATGGTTAACAAGCTTGTATCGCGAGAAAAGTTACTACTGAGTAATGAGTTCGATCCTCACTTGGTGCCTCCAACTTTCGGCCTTGTGTCACATGTAAGCTACGTTTGGAAAATCACTAACTACTATCCTCTTAAATTATTGATATTTCTCTTTAACAATGTTTTTCTTTAATCTCATATTCTTTCACAGTCAGTAACCCCTTGTGTCTAAGTGTCTTTACAGCCTTGCCCCCTGTGAAATGATAAAAAAAAAATTCTTGCTGTTTTTCATCGGACATCAACTTTCCTCACTTTATTCCAATTCTGTATTCTTTCAAGCCAATGTAACCATATAGTCAATCTACGGACAAAAGCGTACACAAAAATAATGTAAAAACAATGTGTCTTTCCACTGAATTTATTCAACCTCTGCAACGTCAGGATTTATTATCGGTAGGCACAATCTTAACAATATAAGATACGCATATGACATTGTGTTGATAGCTGACAAAGAAAGGGTCAGCTAGAGCAAGTGTCAGAGGAAAGCGAGAGGAAAAGACTGTCAATGTTTTATTAGATTCTCAGCCGGAGAAAAAAGACAGGAGTCTGGTAAGTGTAATAGCGAAATCCAAATGTGCCCATACAGCACCGATAACGCTATTATGCAAATCATTAAAATGTCTCTTATATCTGAAGTATTCACTGAAAAGCAAATTGATTAACTACCAGTTTGACTATTGGTAGTTACGTAGTCTAAAGGCAGTTGGCTTTCCCAATGTGTTCCTGAGCGAAGTTATAGCGGATATCGCGATTTGAGGTAGGATTTTAATGGATAAGGCTATTACGCAACGACAGGTTACCGCTGATCTGAACGTCGTATTTTTGATTTTCCTATTTATTGAAACGATACAAAGCATCAGAAATAGGAAAATGAAAAGCTTTAAGTAAAGAAGAAAAGAAGCAAACTGTAAATATGTTCCCAGAAGAGGTTACTGCAAGCGATACTGCGAAAAACCGCGCGGACGATCAAGGAAACGATTTCTAAAATCAACTGTATCCGGTAAATCACATCTAATGCTGCTAAAAGGTAGATATCGAAGTGAGAGAACCATCTGATAACTCGGGTTTTGAAGAAAAATCCGTTCGGATCTAGCAAGAAAATATTTCAGGAAACTGGTATAGCTAGAAAGAACAGAGAAACAAGGAATAATATCTTGAATGAGCTTTGCAAAAGTTGTTAATATCGAATCAAGCCCTCCTTTATCAAAAGCTAACACCAGGAAAAGAATTTCATGGACAAATGCTTACATGAAATGCGATGAATATCGAGCTACTCCCGATGGTTCTGACACCTTCGCCAGAGGGTGGTTGGCAGAGGACAGTGCACGCCCAACCCGCTTCAGACGTCTGCAAGGTGGAGGAGGAGTTATGTTCTGGGCGGCAATCATCGGTAATACCATCGTTGGACCCGTCTTAGTAGTAGACGAAGTGAAAATGTCAAATTTTGGAACTCAGAATTCATACACTGGTATAATAAAAAAATCACAAAGTTTCAAATCCAAGACAATGGCCCCATCGCATGCAGCTAATTTAACAAAGACATTTCTAGATCGAAAAGGATTCAAAGGCAATCGATTTATGGAATGGCCGCCTCAATCTCCAGAGCGCGACTGCACTGAGAACCGTTGGGGAATTGTCAAGCAGAAGCTATACGAAGGAGGAGAGCAATACAACAACAATTAAAACAACAAATAATGAATGTCTCTAGCATACCTCTATCTATAATTCAAAGTTTGACTACTTCAATGGACAAAAGATTGATAAAAATATTGACTACCAAAGAGCTCACATAGTGATGTGAACGGAATCATGTAATATGAAAGAATACAAAACGAGGTTACTTTTATTATTTATCCTTATTATTGGTACCTACAAACCATTTCTAAGTTCAAAATAACCAAGAGGCATAACACCGTTAACCAGCAACTATTACAATTTTTTCAATAATTCCTACCTTTTCAAAACTTGGCCCAGATATCTACACTCTTGTGCAAATTAACTGAAACAAAACGAATAAATCCGTTATTATTCAACTTTTTTCTGTATTTTTCAAATTAGACATCACCCAGTGCACATATTAGTAATTCGTATGTCCATTCCACGAAGTCATTCCTTGCAGATTGACCACAGATTCTCAATTGAATCTAAATCAGAAGAGTGTCAAGACCAGTCTATATTACTTTGATTCGCTCACTAGTAAGGCATGCCAGTGTGTTCTTGCTGCGTCACAATTTTCCTATGCTTTCTTGGAGTAAGGCCCATCGCAGACAAATGCCGTAGGATAACTAATCAGCAATAACGCAATATTTTTCAAGGCCAAACAAATTTCAACATACACCCCGAAAATAGATTCATATTACTGCACACCGCTGCAAATGATCTAATCTGAGAAAAATACAGAAATCAATTGCACCCCCTGTCACTCCAGTCGGTCTAAAATTGACCATATGGTGAAAGAAAGGAAACTAAAGCGATTCTTTCAGTTAATTTGCACAAGAGTGTATATCCTCACATAGTATGTGTTGTATAACTTCTAGCGCTTTAGTAACCGTACTTTTCTTTTTATCGCCATATATATATATATATATATATATATATATATATATATATATATATATATAGTTGCATAATAGGGTTATCCGGTACAAGCTCGTTAGATAGATTCCTCACTGTTTCGCGCGTGCCTTCAGTATACCTAGTAAGTGTTATAATTTCCAAGCCCTATTTTCTCATTATGTGTCCCGGAAATTTTCTTTCTTATTCTAAATATAAGTGACTGTTTTGTTTCAATTTTCCTTATAACTTCCCCGTTGCTTACACTCTCCATTCCTAGTATTCTCAGCATCTTTCTGTAGAACCACATCTCTGTCGCCTTAAGTCATCTTTTCACCTGTAAAGAAATTGTCTAGCATTCATAGCCATATTGGAGGATTGATAGCACTATTTGTTTCTAACGAAATTTTCCAGTTTCTTAATACTTGGCTTAGATTTTGGAAACCATCTTTCGTTATTAGAGGTCGGAAAACCCTATTATGCAACTATATTTTTTGGCACGTGTTTGTGTGTGTGCGTAGCAAAATTATGAAAAACAAAGCTTAATTTTAAAAATCCACATTACAAAGAAAAACGGTTGTGGTTTCTCTTTTCTTTTTAATATATATATATATATATATATATATATATATATATATATATATATATATATATATATATATCCATAGCTAATAATTTAATATATATATATATATATATCCAGAGCTAATTATTTAAAGAGAAATAGTGTCGGAAGTGTTATCTGATGATCCAGCGACCCTTAAGAGGACTCTGGTGAAATAAATTATTATAATGGAACCTTAAAATGGTCTGTTTTTCTTTAATATATATATATATATATATATATATATGAAAAAATATAGTTTTAAGGTGCGTTATATTCATGGGATAAAGTGCTCAATATCAGATATTTTCATGCTAGACACAATCGTCAGGTGGTCTGACGATTGCATCTAGCATGAAACTTCCTGTCGCTTTTGAGTGTTGATTTCAATGTTCACACACACACACACACACACATATATATATATATATATATATATATATATATATATATATATATATACACACATATATATATATATATACACACACATACACACACACACACACACACACACACACATATATATATATATATATATATATATATATATATATATATGGGTAGTGAAGATGTTCGAATGTTTTCTCAGTATTTCTCGCCTTCATTTTAATGTCTACACTTGATTTTGTTTTCAGGGTATTTGCTGTAAGTATGTGGCACTCAGTGAGGATCAGATTCATCATTTACAGTCATAGACCTGCAAGACCTGCACATGCTGCGCATAAATGCACTTCAACACAGTTATATTTATGCTTCGGCTAATACAAAATATATGTATGTGTTTGTGTGCGTGTGTTTGTTTGAGAGACACAGAATGGGAGAGGTGGGGAAGGGGGAACAGAGATAAATAGATTATGTTTAAGCATCCGCAACTCTTTACTCTGTGTGTGTTCTGTCATTCATTTTATACAAAGATCGCCACTCCTAATTCCGACTTAATTCTCTCCATAGATTACCCTCAAGAAATGTTTGAAGGAAGGAACGAACATGGCCGAGGAGGGTCTTTCAGCCATACCCGAGGAAGATAAATCTGCCCTTGTGGGGAAATGGTGTTAGTGCTAGTGCTGGCGGCGGTAATAAGGGACTGCACGTCAACTAGCTCGCTAACTCGACGAATGTGCCGATAGATAAAAAAATAAAGAAATGCTTAGTGATTCAGGGTGGAGTGTAGGGGGTGTGACTGGGACAGGATTGGCATTCCTTTAGTGCTGTCAAATGAGCTAAACAGATACAGACAACTCTGTGATGTCACTTGGGTTTGACTGTTTCCGATTTTGTTTCTGTCACCAGATGGCGCCATGTGTTACCTATAATCTGTTCTGGTTAACCTTTCGGCTATAGAGTAAGGAGATGGAACAGGCCCTTAAACTGAAGACATTTTGTCAAATAAAATTTATTTTAAAGTGCATTTATGCATCTAATTTGTAGGAGAAAAAAAAAGACAAATTTTAATCTTTCATTTTTTTAATGAATTATTCAACAAATAACGTCTTTTTTTGTTCCTTTAATAATTTTTAGAAGATTTTTTTTAATGTACCCTTCAACCTGTACAAGGCCCCGGGGTCATTCGGGGTAGAAGGTTACGTTAAGGTGTAGTTATATGGATAGGAGGGGAAGATAACGGTTGAACAGGTTACGATTTTAGTGATCGGGGAAATATCCTCTTTGGATTCTATTCGCGAGAAGAAGCTGTTCGAGTGGAAATTACTTCTGCTCGATAGAATAAGAAGGGAATGTGGGCGGTTTCCTACAATGTAAGTGACATGGCGTGTCCTAGCTCTGAAGGTTAGAACTGACGTAATCAAGGAATGTATTTCGTCCGAGCACATTCCATGGAAGTAGCGATAGAAGATACATTTTTTAATAACGAAAGTGGATTTTTCAGGGCGCCCAAGTTTTTACCGAAAGTGACACAAGTTTAAAGTGAGTTTTAACAGCAATACCGTAGAATAATTGCTTAAGCCCTCTTTGGCATTCCCGCAATTGGAAACGCCCCAGGCGCCGTTTAATGACCCCCAGCCTCCTTCCAACAGAGAGGTACTGCTTGGGAGGATCCCCACAACCCAACCGCTGCTTCGGCTTGACCTTAATATTACCTTTGATCTTCCCATATGAAAGCAAAATTCAATGTAAGGCATGTTCTGAATAATAATAGTAATAATAATAATAATTAATTTTCAGAATTTAATCCATTGGACTAAATGCTGGCATAAATCTGGTCTGGTGCTCCTGTCAGTGATCTTGAGGTTCTTGAAAAATACAAAGAACCATCTGTAATGCTGTCGATCCTGACCTAGTATAACGACTTCCGACATTATTTTTTTTTACCAACGCCATGTGGCTTCCCTCTGTCTTTTCGACAAATATTTTCATGACAATTGATCGGGAGACAAGAAAAAGAAGCTCATATATGAATTTAAGCTTGCCACGAGATGAGCATCTAAGTCCCCACCCGTTTACTGTTGAAATAGTTAAATGCAACGACCACTTTTACTTTAACAGTTTCTTTTCTGACATTTCCCGTTTATGGAGCGCCCTTCCGTTTATTTGCTTCCCTGATAACTAAAATCTTCAAAAATTTAATGCAACATCAATCGCCATATTCCGTCTTCTTGAATTCTATTTATATTTTATCCTTTCCTCAATCCTCCATTTACTCAGCCTTCTCTTTTACATTTATTCACTGTAATCCCTTTGCTTAATAATGGCGTTTCCGCCTTGCTTAGGCTGAAATGATTAAAAAAAAATCATTTATTAATAAATAATTATTGATTTGTATTTTTACGGCCTATCAACCCTCTGCAGATTATTTAAAGCCAGAAAATAATTTTTAATTCTAAGAATTATTTGGAGATAATGATTTACTGATACAGGTCCTACTTATAAACCTATAGCTGGAGAGAGAATAGGTGGATTCATACCTTTCCCGAGGGTATTAGCGCGTAAGTAAATATAACGATCCTGACTGGAATTTGAACTCGTTTCTCCGATCTCCAATTCTGGGCTGTTATCCAAGCTTACGGCATCTGGCATTCCCAAGCTGTCACATATCTAGGCTCGACGTTGCTTAATTTTCGTGTTCGTATAATAACTGGTATTTCCACGTCATCTGTTCACTTTCGCCCGAAAACCATCAAGAATTGCATCGATCTCTTCTCCTTTCCTATGGGTTAAATAGCAACGGTGACTCGGGTTTTTAATTTTGGGTGGCAGCCCTTCTGGGAGCTGATTAATTGATTTGATTTTTACGGTTAATCAACCCTTTGTGGGTTATTTAAAGCCCAAGCATATTTTAGACTGTAAGAATAATTCTTCATTTCTTTTGCGATTGCATATTGCTTTAACAATTGCTGAGAATAGCGATGGATTTTCCAGATAGAAGTATTAGTATTTAACCCATAGCTGGGAGAAGGAGGTAGATTCATGCCTTTCTTAAGGGTATTTGCACGTAAATGAATGTCACAAACCCGACTGTTATTCGAACTCGGCTCTCCGATTTCACATTCGGAGCTACTCTCCATTACACCAAAGCGCATATTCCCAATCTGGGAGGAGACTAACTCTGAATTCATAACATACAAGAAGGGAACAGGAAACATATTTCCCTGTGAATAATGTCAATTCACAAATAATTTTAAAAAATGGAAACAGTGGAGAGTCACGACCGCCTACACATAAAGGAGCATGTCATTGAAAGAAATGATTAATGTAAAAGATCAATGTCTACAGGGGGAAAAGTCTGGCATCACTAGTTATATTTTATTTGGCCTGTTCACACCAAATAGTCTCCGGGTGATCGCTGAGGAGTGAATGGGGTCAAATCTCGCCAAATCTCCACCTCTTTTCTCTGTATTCACATAGACCCCAGTAACGCCACACATTCTCAACCCCTGTACATTATCAACCACTCCTCAGTTTTCCAATTCGTCTAATCACGATTTCTATTACAATCCTAATACATCTACTATTATGGGAATGATTCAAACCTTCTTATTCCATATCTTTCTAAGCTCTTGGGCAAGGTCCTTGTATTTCTCCCATTTTTTCTTAATCTCTTCAGGTTGACGCTGTGGTCCACCAGAACTGTTACGTCCACTATGTGCCAGGTTAGTTTTGTTATAATAATAATAATAATAATAATAATAATAATAATAATAATAATAATAATAATAATAATTATTATTATTATTATTATTATTATAATTATTATTATTGTGTGTGGTATCATCTTGACAGAGAATAATTGTAAGTGCCTAACGATCAAGTCCGATTCGAGGGCTATGAATAAAAGGGGCAGTGTAGAAGAGTTATCCATGAACATTTTGGACGTTTTCTTTTTTTGTCATCATTTCATCAAAGCAAGACAATAAAGCCACCAAGACATAAAGGTGTTACTAAGTGTGAAAGAAAAATATCATTAAGAAGCTAGAACAATACAAGGATTCAAGACGATAATAAATAACGATTGGCATTGCATTTAAAATTGTTTAGATCAAAGTTGGCTGCAAATTAAGAAGTCGAACGAGACTTTCAAAGGCAAGATACGCGAGAAAAGAAATTGTTAGCAAAGAACTTGCGGTTACATCTAGTCATTTCAACAGTACAATGATGAAACCTTGTTGCCAATCTAACACTGCGCATAAATTTATAAAGTTTAGGTGCCATAGACTTCATCGGAACAATTACCATGAAAGTATAAATAGAAAATGCACAGGGGAGTTACATTACAACGGTAGGAAAGTGACTGAAGCCGGGATGCCAGATCAAGACTAATAAAATTGTAGATTCTTCTTTGGATTCTATCAAAGGATTCTAAATATATAGCAGGAGCACAAGATCATATGTTATAGCAATGTTCATGGACGAATGGTAGATTTATAAATCTGTAAAACAGATTCTGGAAAGAAAAATTGTCTCACACGACGCAGTGAACCAACTTTCCTAGCAGCAGAACTGGCAATTGATTAAATATAATCTTTCCAATTCATGTCAGCAGAGGACGTTAGCTCGAGAAGGTGCAATATAGTCACTCTCCTGGAGGTTAGCATCAGCCATGCTGATGGAAGGTAGAAAGTGGTCTCTCAGATTATTAATAGAAAGCAGTTTTTTTTTTTTTTTTGGTAGGAGTTAAAATTAACAAGCCATTCCTTGTCCCAGTTAACAGAAGATTTTATGACACTTTTGAGGTTAACTACCAATTTGACATTATCCACCCGATCAGACTTCCTATTACGACTGGGAGATGGAAAGGGTTTTGCGGATGATATGTTCAGTTCCGCAAAAAGTAATCTTTTGAAGCTTTGAGAACTGATGCCCTCAAGAATTTTACACACATGGTTTTAACACACTTCTTCACAATACACAATGCACGTATTACAGCAGGGTTAATCGGATTTTTAAGTTGGCACATTTTTGTTAATTCCACTCATCATTTTTGTAAAAAATACAAAAACAAGGATCACACCTAATTTACATAGGTGTGATCTTTGTAATGTGGGTGCTGTACTTGGGAGTAAATTTTTCTGTAATTCTTTAAGGTATCGGCTACCAGGAATCCCTTCAATGTGTCAATCCAAGGGTTTCAACTACAACTGTCATTACTGATGTCCTCATATGCCATACTTTTGAGATTTACACTTTAAAATCCTTGTATTCCGATAGATTTTTGAAGGTCTTCATGCATACATTACAGTCTGCAGAAAGTGGCGTGTCAATACGAAAGCCTAATCTCTTTTTGTGATCTTTGTTCACGGTGTCTGGGGGATTAGCTTTGATTGCTATGTCTGCGTATATTATAAAATGCCATAAAATTATTACAGTTCCTATGTCTGTAACTGGGTCTGGGTGGTGTTCATACCAGTTTCTTGCAGTTTCCTTCCCGTAACAGTTGCAGATTTTCCAGTTCAGATATTGACCCTCTCTGTTATGCCGAGTTTCATATTCAGTAGGTGCTAATACCGATACAAGATGGTCATTTTTTCTGGATATTTATCGTATTTATTATTATTATTATTATTATTATTATTATTATTATTATTATTATTATTATTATTATCTTCTGCATGGTCTTTTTCAACCGGTGATCTTTGCATTATGGGTGCTTTCCATCAAGTCATACGCCATCAAATAGATAGCACCTTTGGCAGACTATTCAAGGATCAAGCAATGCAGAATTCTGAAGCGAAGGGATACGAGGTTTTATTCAGATTTTAAAAAAGTAGGTCTTCGGTGTCGATGGTATAGATTCTAAGGCCCCAATGATAACTAGGACCATCATACCCTGAACGTCCCAAATTTTGGTAACTTCAATCCGGAAGTCAGTGTACTTTTTACGGTTTCCACTTTCTTTGTTTTTGATATTATATGTGTGGGATTTAGTGATGATCGAATTCGCTACATAATAGTAATAAGCTGATGGAATGACTTGTCAACCATAACACATGGCCGAGGGCTGAAGCATGTGTTTTCTTATAAGTAATAGAATAAAAATCTGCTCTCAATTTCATACTAAGCTCTCAAAGAAGCTAGTTGCAAGGGTGACCTGAGTTGAGCTACTGTCAGAATCACATACCCTCACAGCTATACCCGTTTTTGCAAGCGTGGGAACGAGATGCAGAAATAGATATCTAAAGAATTAATGGATTTTGCACTTATCAAACCGCTATACTTTTATAACATAAATCCACTAAAAATAACATTTAATTAATAAAAGAGATGCGGAGTTATAGTGGAGTAATGGATAGAGGCTCAGACTGAGAAATCGGAGTGCTGAGTTCGAATTCCAGTCGAGTTTTCATGGCTAATATCCTAGGAAAATGTATAAATATATCTCTTCTTCCCTTAAGTATAGGTACATCGCAAGACAAGATTAGGTCGTCCTATAACCTTGTGTGGCAATCGATATAGGAGAAGAAAAAACTCTGAATTTAAATACAGTCTGAATATGGTTGGGATCCGTTACAGTGGCTACAGTACATGTAGTGCCCCTACAACATTAATGGGCTACGCATCCTGGGGAAAAGAATAAACTACATCTGGCAGCAAGCCTTTCATCTGGAGATTTTGAGGAGCGTCGAACCACCGCTTAATTGCTGTTGTTCATTGACGCGGGGTGGTAGCACCTGTTAGGGTCCCAGCTATGAGAAAATAATGAACCCTCATACTGGGGTTAAAATAATATGAACGTGTAGAAATGCATTTTATGTAGTGAAGGTTCCAGCAATACATTTTCATAGTAAAAGATTACCAGCGATACGTTTTTGTAGGGGAAAAATATCACCAGCAATACAGTTTTGTAAGGAAAAAACATCTGCAATACATCTAAATTACTAATGCTTCCAAGAAAAGAAAATTTCTAATTAAATGATCGATAAGGAGTTCATATGTCGTTAAAGAAACAACAAGCTTAATGGGTTACGTGTTAGAAAAAAATAAAATAAAATATAAAGATTGGTATATAAATAAGCCTCCTAAAGAGAAATTCGGCAATTTCTGGTACACCGCAGTCGATGATGTAAGGTCCACGTTTCAGATGAGGCGATTTGTAAGACGTAACTACAAACTGGCTCAGAGCAATTGTTATCATTCGTCGTTACTCCTATTTTATTACATGATGATGTATATAAAACATTTTTAAAATTGTAGTAAGTCTTTTTTTTTTAGTAGGTTTGTTTTCTGCTGTCTGGGTGTATTATTCCTTCGAGGCTTCGAGGAAATACTTTCACATAGCGTAATGAAGATCATATTTTAAAAGTACTTGAATAACTGATAGATTTATTAGACAGTAAAATAACAACGCCTTTGCCCACCATGAGTAACGTCCGTTGCATCTAGAAGAAAAGGAAAATAGCTTATCTTTTCTTTTTGTCAGTTTGATCCATTAGAAATATTACCACTTTGACCCCAATGATAACTGTTATGTTGCTGGGATGTTAAAGCCTATGATTACAGGAATGGCGACTTTGGCGCTCACAATTGCAATTATTAAAATATCTTATTAAAAAAAGAACTGCTTTTAATTTGACGATGCAATTTCTGTTTGAATGTCGGAGATGAAATATTCCCATTCTTATCCATTAAGAGCAGGTATTTTTCCCTATCGACCAATTTACAATACTACCCGGTCTTTTGAGCAAGAGTAGAGGTTTATCCCTTGTTTTTTTGTTTAGGATTGGGTTTCTGGTTCCTTATAAAGTCTTTTCCTTCTCTTTCACTTCGCGTGGCCCCTTTGCATCTTGGTGCTATTGTCACCTTCTTGGAGGTGGTTTCCCTTATTGCGTAACTCTCTACCTCGAGTGGCTCTTGGGCCTTGCACAGGGTGAACATCATTGTTAAAAATAAAAAACATTCAAAGTTTTATTTTCATTGTCAGGAAACATAAAAAATAGGCAGTACATGGAGCTAGATGAGAAAAGAAATGATAAAATCATGATAGCAATTTCCAAGCTACTAAAAGCAAAAGGTTCGGAAAGAAAGTCCGATCAATATTGGAAAGAACTATAACATTTAGTGAACATTAGCAATTCTAATTTCCTGAAAGAAATTGTATAATGACACTAACGCTAATTGTTCCATCAATGAATATCAAATGTTTCCTTGTAAGGAAATAGATTATTTTAGCATACAATTAGGATATTATGAAATGGACAAAGTCCGACAATTACTTTAAGACATTTTTTATGTTTATACGTTCTATTTATAGATACAAATATTTAAGTAAATTAATAACAGTATTAATAACACTTACCGGTCTGAATGTCCGAGAATTTTTTATAGAAAATATGTGTCCTCCGACAGGAATCGAACCTGTATCCTATAAGGAACCGTCATATAGCCTGACGTGCTTTATCAATTTAGCCACAGAGGAGCGTTTCGGTTAGCAAGGTCGATTTTACTGTTTTTAAACTACAATTCTCCATGATTTTTTCTCGTACATTCGTATCTGCTCGATGCGTATTCAAATGTAAACAAATGTCATTACACATTATGAAATGGACAAAGTCCGACAATTATTTTAAGACATTTTTTATGTTAATACGTTCTTTCTATAGATACAGATATTTAAATAAATGCTATGCTTATAATAAACAGTATTAACGACATTTACCGGCCTATGAAAATTTCTCGGATATTCAGGCCGGTAAATATCGTTAATACTATTTATTATGAACAGAGCATTTATTTAAATATTTGTCCCTATAAGAAGAACGTATAAACATAAAAAAGTCTTCCAATTAAGATATTGTATTGTATTTTTCCAATTTTTGAATAGGGTATATCGTATTGGGATCAGAATGATAGATAAAATTCACAAAGTTTATGTTGTATTGTTTTTCCAACCGTCTCAGTCATTTTCAAGAACCAATGTTGTTTCTACACAGACTCTGTCTACATTCTTATGTTCTTTGGAAAGCTCAAAGTTTATGATACGGTTTCGTTCACAATAACCGTTCCATATGATTTCCTCGTAGACTATTCCAAAATTTCAGATGAATTCTGCGTCCCGTTTTCTAGGGGAAACCGCTATTTGACCAGGCTGAGAACTTTCTGGTCTTCTTTTTCTGTGTCCGGGCGGTGTAAGGCACATAAGATCTAGCTGTAGTTTCACCTACAAAGCATAACGTAGGTTCAAACCCTAATAGAGTGCACATTTTCTTTAAAATTTCTCGAGTTCGCAGGCCGATAGATGTACATACAGTTTAAAAATAAAGTGGGGCGTTTATTTCAAATATGGGTATCCACTAAAAATGATGTTTGAATATATATATATATATATATATATATATATATATATATATATATATATATATTATCACTTATTCGAAAATTATAACATAAAAATATAAAATCACTACAAAAATAGCCATTTTATTTCAAAACTTCTGGTGTCTTATCAAGTGATGGTGTTGAATGTAAAATAAAGGAAGTGATTTTATAACATCTTTATGTTATAATTTTCGAATAAATGATTATATTTCCTAAACTCTATATTGAGCACTCTTTTAACAATAGTATTTGTTGGTTATTGGTATTTCTTCAGATGTGCTATATTTATGGGATAAAGTGTTCAATATCAGAGATAGAGCGTGTGTAAATATAAAAGTGAACATAGAAGTCAACACTTAGAGGCGACAGTCTGTTTGATGCTAGATGCAATCGTCAGGCCACCTACATATATATATATATATATATATATATATATATATATATATATATATATATATATATATATATATATGAGTATTATACTATTAGTAATACTCGGTTGGAAAAAAAACCTCGGATAGCACAACTTATAAGTCTATCAAAACAAATTGGTACCGGAGGAAAAAAAAAGAAACAATTAGAAACATCCAAACAGGGCGAAATAAATCATCCAGTGCCTTAAGTTTTTAGTCTAAAGAAAAAACCCGAAGCGAGTAATAAACCTAAAACTTAGAGGGCTCAATACGCTAAGTAGAGCATGGATAAATCAAATGAATCCTAAATAGCCAGAAACAACCTACCTAGGTTTCACCTAAACGGATCTTCAAGGTAAGCTGATAATATAAAAAGAAATAAGAAATAATTGTGAGAAACATGGCTGTCGTTGATTTTTTAATACAGTGCACAATATCCTTTAGAGCTACTTACAAAGTAAAACACGTCTTTCTGGGTTACATTAAGATGTACCTAGCACGCTGTGTTTACCGGTAATAGACTGATCAGCTTACCTATTCTGAGCGTCAGACGATCGGTTTAGTACTGGCAAACATTTACATAACGAGTGCCTGGTACGTTTTAAATAAAATTCAGAAAAACTTGATATTTACTCTCTCTCTCTCTCTCTCTCTCTCTATATATATATATATATATATATATATATATATATATATATGAAAAATTTCTCAGAGTTATCCTGTAGAAAAAGACAATATTTATAAATGTAAAAGACAATAGGAAAACTGTAATAGTTGCCGATGCGCTTCGTCCAATGTGAACTTTCTCAAGGCAAAAGAAAGTTACTAATAATATCAAAACAAAATGTCCTTAGCAACTGGAAGAATTTAGAAAACGGTATTTTCATACTGTTAACTGAAAATTCCGTCAATTACTGACACGTGTAGAGATATTGTTGTGTTGATGGATTCAGCCATTTTCTTTTGATTCCTTGATACTGTTCTGTACGTTTGTTTGGGAGAGTAGTAATCCTCTTAAGAAAGGTAAAATATTTAAAAATTCTAGGCGTAGATTAATATTTGGTTTAATATTCAATGTGTATGTGGTCGGGAATCCCTCTTTTAAACATTTTTCATTAAAGACGTCTGTCAAGGCTCTCTGATTCAGATTTTTATTCAATGTTTCTTGTGGCCGTTCAAGTGTTTTCTTCTTTCTTTTTTTTTAGATTATACGAGCGCTTTCGGCTATTCCATTAGCTATTATCATGGACGCTTGTTATTTTTATTTTTAACTGAATGTGCAGATATATTTTATATACTGTATATTTTCGCGTATAAGGCGGCCGTTGAATCTTAAAATTTACCCCCACCCCCAAAAAAAGGTGTCATTTAATACAGCAGTTATAAAAAGCTAACCTTAAATCCTGTGATACATCGGCACTGGTAAGTAGGCTTGTATGCTTACACCATGAATCACAGTAGGTTAACAACTATCTCGGTATGGTAATTACCGATGTAATCATTTCTAATTTTATTTCTTGATTTCACATTAAAATGCAATATTCAAGAGACGATTATACAACAATTTACAAATGTTCTGCTGAGCAACACGCACAAGTAACAAGTAAACATATCTTTCGTTCTTGATTTGTAGAGTTATGTCTGCATTCACACCAATCATTATTTCTCATTTAGGATAACATAGAATCTATATTTCTAATTAAAATTCCTTATTATTGTAGTGTTAAATAACAACAACATTTAGTATAACATACACACTATATTTCGCTATAACATACATTATACGCTATTTTTTTTTTTTTTTTTTGCGGTTTTAAGCAACAAAACATTGAAGATGGCATAAAATAATTATTTCTCATTACAAAATTAAAAATACATAAGATAAAATTATCACCTTTGTCTCTTACTCCGTAACTCTCTACCTCGAGTGGCTCTTGGGCATTGTACAGGGTGAACATCATTGTTAAAAATAAAAACATTCAAAGTTTTATTTTCATCGTCCAAAAACATCAAAAATAGGCAGCACATTGAACTAAGATGAGAAGATAATGATAAAATCATGATGGCAATTTCCATGCTACTAAAAATTTAGAAATGTCCATAAAGACCATGGGATCAATACATAATTAAAACCCCTCAAAATGAATATGATCACCATATGATGCAAAGAGCCCATCATAAACATCGTCATTTACAGTTTCGTCATTTACAGTTTCATTATATGGGTCCCAGTAAGTCGTCTTTTATTACGGATATCAGATAAATCACCAAAATTTACATAGATTTTGGGTCTCGTCTTATCTATAGTTCGTCTTATACACGGAAATATACGGTATATATCTAGAGTGATGGAATGTTTTGTATTTTCCAAACACGGCCATCACATTGTGGCCGTGTTCATAGTTGATGTTACTGAAGGTTGACTTCTTTTTTATTATTAATGCTTCAATTAATTTAACCTTTAATATATGTGGATGGGGATATTATAGTAGTATTTTTTTACGAGTATATTGTAAAGAACCAATATTATTTACGAATTCAAACGTCCCTTAAGGAAGTGCATTCCTGATCTAACCAAATTAATGAATAATTAGATTGGACTTATCACTGCATGCCTACCAGGAAAATTTTCGTTACATCTTATCCGACAATAGCACAATTAGGACTCATTTAAACATACACTTACCAAACTGTCTTTCCTCCAGATATTTTCATAGCAACTGTGGCGATGAGCTTTTTCTTTTTGTTCTTCGATTGCATGAAGCGTGATACTAGATTGGCAAACAAGTCTCACTGTTTTGCTGTCGAATTAGGTAGATGCCACCGTTACTTCTATTTTCACT
This sequence comes from Acanthosepion lycidas, assembly GCA_963932145.1. Taxonomy (NCBI): domain Eukaryota; kingdom Metazoa; phylum Mollusca; class Cephalopoda; order Sepiida; family Sepiidae; genus Acanthosepion; species Acanthosepion lycidas. Next base: position 119,100,386 of record OZ010585.1, read on the forward strand.
TCGTGCACTTCTCAACTGTAGAACACCCTTCCGATTTCTTGCTTCCCTGCCAACTACAATATTTCAAAATTTAAATGCAATTTCAATCGTCCTCATCTGTCTACCTGAAGCCTGTCCCTAATTGTCCTTTCATCCCTTCTCACCTCTAAAGTCTTCTTATTCTCCTTCATTCTTTATAAACCGCCAGCATCTCAGTTATATTATCGTTTTGCTTTGGATGCAATTATATATATATATATATATATATATATATATATATATATATATATATATATATATATATATATATATATATATAAAAGTTAACATTGAAGTGAACACTCAGAGCCGACAGGCTACTTGATGCTGGAAGCAATCGCGGCCTGACGATTGTGTCCAGTATGAAACAGCCCGTCGCCTCTGAGTGTTCACTTCAATGTTCACTTTTATATTTATATTTACATATGCTCTTTCTATGATATTGAGCACTTTATCCCATAAATATAGCACACCTTAAAACTATATTTCTTCATATATATATATATATATATATATATATATATATATATATGTAATTGATGATGTAACTTGTATAACTATATTTCTGAAATGAGAATTTGTAACTATTTGCACTATTTACAACATTTTCGGATTGTTGTCAGTTCTGTGTGTGTGTGTTTTTTTTTTGTCATATTCACATGATATTTGGTGGTATTTCGAACCGAACATTGAATTTAGTCAATGTGGAATTGGAACAATCTACCGCGAAGAATAAAATATAGGGTTCGATTTGAAATTACAACAAATATCACCTGAAGATGGCTGGAGTGTACAACGGCCGAAACGTGGTGAATATTACAATAAAGATGAAGTTTTCGATAAATGTAGTGTAACTGTCATATATATATATATATATATATATATATATATATACACAGACACACAAACACACGCACATATATATATATATATATATATATATATATATATATATATATATATATATATATCAGTAATAATAAAAAGAAAAAGCCATTACTCAATAACGTCAGCTATGAATACGACCACAGTGTATTGGCGATGTTTGTTCTAAATGCATATATAAAAATACATAAAGTCAGTTAAAAATAAAAAATAAAAATCGTCCTTGACAATGGCTGAATGGATAGCGGAAAACGCTAGGATAAGCAGAACATTCGGCCAATTTTTACACACTTTATGTCCAGAAAAGAAAACTAAATAAAAAAGCTTAATCGGGGTACCTTATCAGTTGTCTTTTATGAAACTCACATATATATATATATATGTGTGTGTGTGTGTGTGTGTGTGTGTGCGTGCGTGTGTGTGTGTCAAACTTCTCGAAATAAATCTGTAGAGAAGACAAACTGAATAAAGTAAACAATTGGAAAATAGTACTTAGTCCTTGGCGATGCGTTTCGTTATTTGACTTTATCAAGACAAGTGATGATAAACAAAATCGAAATTATTGTGTAGTTACATGAAATTCAAAAATTTAAAAATACACAATTCGGTGTTAGACTCTTTTTTTGGTTACTAGAAACAATGTCCTTTTTTGTTTTGTTTTTTTTTGGATGGGGGGACTATATGTGTGTTTTTGTGTCCCATGTCGACAATGTGTGAAAGTTCTCAGAATAAATTCGAATAAAATGTATGTATGTATGCAAGTATGTATGTATGTATGTATGTATGTATGTATGTATGTATATGTGTGTATGTGTCTGTAATTAATGAAAACAACAAAATAGAAAAAGAAACCGTGCCTAAGCCGCCAAAGAATAAAATTAAAATAGCATACGTTAGGGAAAATCTCTCAATTTAAGATGCAATGTGTTCAATATTCTAGAAATTTGCATGAAGTAAAGAAATGCGACTTAGAATAAAAGACTGACTTAATTTTCTTGCAATGAAATGTTCTTCAGAAGGTTCAAAGAACACAACATATAGAAAATGCTCACTAATTTAGAAATATCGACTAAGAACATATATATATATATATATATATATAACGTGTTTCCTTTAAATTACATGTATTAAAGAAACTATTTTGCCAGATAGGTTGGTATTCTTATCACTGATCCAAACACACTGGTACCGTAAACGGTTATCCTGTCGATATACCCCTGCTGCTCAGCTCTCTCGAACACACTTGTTTGCCCAAGGATTTACGTTGCTGACTTTAGCATGGTGGACAAATAATTTGTGTCAAACCTGATATTTTTTTCCCTCCCAAACCGTTATAATTGTTTTTCCTGCAGACCTCGTCCACCTTTCTTCAGATTACTTAACCAATCGAGGACATATTTTAATGTCTGGCCATTTCGATGTTGCTAATCTATTCGCAGGAACATGGTCAAAAGCCGACTTCGTCATTTTTATTCACAGGCTAAAAAACATGAGTTTTTTTTTCCCTTTTGCCTGGTTATTTTCCATGGAGGAAGAAATAACGGAAATGCAAAGAAGCATTCAGTGTCATGATTTTTTTGATTTATGTATTTTTCATTTTCTTTTCCTTCCATATTCCGTCCACCACTTTTGTGTCTTTCCTTTTTTATTTCTTTTCTTTTAATAAGTTTTGCATTCTTTATCCTTTTCGTTTTTTTCTTTCTTTCTTTCTTTTGTGTTAGATTTATTTCTATTTTCGACCTTCGTTACTCTTTCTTTGTCTTGATCTTTTTTTTCGCTCTTTCTGTCTTCTGCTTCGTCTGCTATCATTCTCTTTCTTCCCTCTCTTTACATTCTTATTCTTCTTCTTCTTCTTCTTCTTCTTCTTCTTCTTCTTCTTCTACAGTTTCTTGTTTTTCCTTTTTCTCTTCTCCTCTACTTCTGATTTCTTCTCCTTTTTTATCATTTTCTTTCGTCCTTCTCTTTCTTCTCTTTTCCTTTTTTATCTTCTAAAATTTATTTTCTTTTTCTTTTCTTTCTGTCAGTTTCACTTCTTCGCTTTTTCCTCTCCTTTCACACTTTTCTTTCTCTTTTTCCATTTCTCCCATTTCGGTTTTGTCTTTTCTTCTCTTCCTTCCTTCCTTCCTTCCTTCCTTCCTTCCTTCTTTCCTTCCTTCCTTCCTTCCACTCCTCTCTTCCTCCTCTCCTTCTACTTCCATTTTCTTTCTCTTCCTTGGTTTTCATCATCACCATAATTTCAGATAATGTCCGTCTTGAGTTTGCATTATTTTTCATCATCATCATCATCATCATCATCATCATCATCATCATCATCATCATCATCATCATCATCATCACTTTTGGTCATCACTGTCAGTACTAGTATTTGCTAAAATTAACTGGGGCGACGCCATATTTATGGGTTCGCCAGTAAGATTCGAATTTCGTATAGATTTTTAGGGATAGCTGCAATATAACGCATATATCTGGGTGAAAACGTGCAATGATAATAGCAAAAAATTGCAATATGAGCAGTTGTAAAAAAACGGTTGCTGAAAACATTAGGTTTATAATACCCAGAAATTCATACCCAGGTGTCCTCAAAGACACACGGCACAGTGGATAAAGGCGTTAGTTAGAGCCAGTGACAGGACCCAAAAACCGTGTGAGTTCAATACAAATACCCACTGGTAGGCAGTGTAGAGGGGAAATCAAAGAAGATAACTGATAACTGACATCCATCAAACATGGTACGTTGTACACTCCGGCCTTCTTCAGGTGGTTGGAATGTCGAACTGAACCCCTTATTTCACTCACTGGAATCAGCACATATGCTAGGCCACAAAAATCTCATGAGCCGACCAAGCATAGAAATTAATACAGTATGACTACCGGTAATAAGGAGTGTCAGAGAAAAGCGATAATAACAACAAAAATTGCAATATGAGCTCTGGTAAAAACATGAATGATAACAGCAAAAATTGTAATATGAGCACTGGTAAAAAAAATTGTTGCTGAAGACATTAGGTTTATAATACCCAGAGATTGATACACATGGCACAGTGGATAAAGGCGTTGTTTAGATCCAGTGACAGGACCCAAACAGTGTGAGTTCAATACCCGCTTAAGGCAGTAGAAAACTTGGAGAAGTGAATTAACAGAAGACAACTGATAAATGACATCCATTAAAAACATGACACGTAGAACTAGAACAGTCTACCCGAGTGAGTGAAATAAAGGGTTCACTTCGACATTCCAACCACCTGAAGCGTACAACGGCCGAAACGCTGTAATAAATATGGCGACAAAGATGAGAACAATAGTCCGAATAATGTAAATAGTGTACATAATACCTCATCTCAGAAATATAGACAGATCTGAGTTCTACACTGTATATACACCGATTTCTCATCTCTTGCACCCTTGACTTTAATGATGACATTCTGCGCTATAAATTTCTTTTCAGTCCTTCTTCTGAGATGTCATTTGAGAGAATTTAAAATACATTAGCGAATTAACTGATAATCCCTTTGAAAGTTTGTGTAGAAAACAACAACAAAGACGACAAAATCAATTTCCTTGCTTCAGGAGAAGGATATTCGATAAATTAATTTTGTTTCCAATGTCATAATGATGAATTCCAGATATATCCCATAATCTCATAAAATATTAAAAACCCTTTCAGTGTGCTGCTGTTTTATACGTAACGCCGATATTGTACATATGATTGACGGATGCAAGCTCCTTTGAAAAGTACTTTATGATCGAATATATGTTCAAACATTTTCTTATCTTCCCTATGAACGAATTCCCGCGCCAGAATGACTTATTAATGCACATCCATATTTTTCATTTCCGTTTATTCATTACCAACTTCTTGAAATGTACCAAATTTCCTCCTCTTCTTTGCTTTTATTTTTCGTTTTTCTTTTTCCTCTTCCTTTCTTTCCTTTTTTTCTTTTTCCCTCTTCCTTTCTTTCTAACCATCCTTTTTTTCTCCTTTTCTATCTTTCTCCTCTTCCGATCTTTCTCCTCTTCCGTTCTTTCTCCTCTTCTTTTTTCTGCTCTTTCTTTCTTTTTCCTCTACCTTTCTTTCTCCTCTTCTTTTCTTTCCTTGTTCCTTTTTCTCCTCTTTCTTTTTTCTCTTGTTCCTTTCTTTTTCCTCTTCCTTTCTTTCTCCTCTTCCTTTCTTTTTCCTCTCCCTTTCATGCTCCTCTTCCTTTCTTTCCCTGTTCTTTTATCTCGTCTTCCTTTTTTCTCGTCTTCATTTTTTCTCTTTTTCCTTTTTTCCCCTCTTCCTTTCTTTCTCTCTTCCTTTTTTCTCTTCTTTTTCTCTTCTCTTCCTTTTTTCTCTTCCTTTCTTTCTCTTCTTCCTTTCTTTCTCTTCTTCCTTTCTTTCCCTGTTCTTTTTTTTTCTCCTCTCCCTTTTTTCTCCTCTTCCTTTCTTTCTCTTCTCCCTTTCTTTTCCTCTTTCTTTCCTCTCTTCCTTTTTTCTCTTTACAGTTCCATGTTGTGTTTCTTCTAACCCGTCTTATTTTTTATCCGCCTGTTTTTCGTTTCTCGTGGAATTCTGTTCTTAGTTTGCCTCTCATTTATTCTATTCTTCTCTTTCCTCTCTACCCCTTCTTCTTCTTCTTCTTCTTCTTCTTCTTCTTCTTTCTTTCTTTCTTTCTCTTTTTTCGTTCTGCCATTGTCCCTTTTTTACCGTATCTTCAACCAATAGCCACTCAAAGTAGAGTGTTACCAAGTGAGAAAGTATGTATTATGAGGACGTATAGAATATCGGTTGACCCTAAACAAAAGGAAAGCCAATGATTATCGTTGTCAGAGAAGCAAGCTCACGGTACTTCCACGAAGTAAGAATTCTGTGGAGAGGGGGAATCTCTCTGACTGGGACTTGCTTTTTTGTTTAAATGAACACGAAGGAAATGGCAATGATTTGCCACCATGAACACGGTATGGTTGGGGATCCTGGCTGTGATGGTTCGATATGGTGGCGCTGAGGAATGAAACTCGTCCGAATATATGTCATAGCAATAGCAATAGAGCAGTGAGAGGGAAGGAACTTTCCATCTCTGAGATATGGGTTTGCTGAGAGAGAATAATTCATCATCCGCAAGGCTGCATAAGCGTTTTTTAACTTTGTCGAGTCGGGACAATTAAGATTGTGCAAGGTAAGATTGTGCAGCATCAGCCACGATCCTTTTGCAATTTATATTCTACTCTTTCTATTATTTATTTCTTCTCTACTTCTTCTTTGTCTGCCTTTTTCACTCCCATTGTCATCTTGTTTTTCTTTTACTTTCTTCCTTTTTCTTTTTTTCTTTCTACTTACCCACTACCTTCGACCATTTTTGTTTCTTCTTCTCCAGCAGTTCTCTTGGAATCAGTTCCATCTTACCTACTTTCCTTTTTTCTCCATATTTTCGGCTTCCGGTCATATCACGTATGACCTCGTAATATCACCGAAGTTAAGCAATGTGGAGCCTGGTTAGAACGTAGATGGGTGACCGCTTGGAAATATTAAGTGGTGTGCTATTGGACGTGCGGATGGTGTAATGGATAGCAGCTCGGACTGGAATTCCATGAACCAAATTTCAATTCCAATCGGATTCGTTATATGCACTTACGTACAAATACTTTTGGGAAAGGTATGAATCCATCTCTGTTCCCCCAGTTATGGGTTAAATAATATGACTTCTACCAGTAAATTATTATTATTGCCAATAAAACTTTTACAATGCCACAATATTTTCTGACTTTAAATAACTTGAAAGGGTTGATAATCCGTAAAAAAACAAATAAATCAATCTTCTCTTTCAACCGTTTACTTGCTATCATTTCCATCAAACCTACTTTTTTTCTCCATTATTTCATTCTTGCTTTCTTCTATTCTTGTTTTTTCTCGTTCTTTTAACTCATTCGGATGTTTTCTTCATTTTTTTCCCAGGAGGCAATGTATGGTGTTTATTACTGCTGACCCAAGAATCATTATCCGAGTTAATACAGGGCTTTTGTATTTCATCGCAAAACGAGCAGTAAAATACGACAGTCAATAAAAACAGCAGGGTTTTGTCACTTCCGGACGTGTGCGACCATGGCTCTCCACAATTTCCTGTTCTTTGTAGCTTTTAATAATTTTGGACTTTTTTGTTATAACTTCTAAACTCTGTTCTGCATCCATTTATTCAAACTCGCCAGGTAGGTTATGCGTTGTTTTCCTCTGTCCCTCTTGCCTTTAATCAGTCCCGAGAGTATCATGTTTTCCAAGCATCTTTCCTCATTAAGTTCTCTAGAAATTGCAACTGTCTCTTTCTGATGTTAAGTATAAGTGTCCTTTTTGATTCCATTTTCTCTAAAACTTTGTCATAACTCACAGTCCATGGTATTCTCAACATCCTTCTGTAGAACCATATTTCTAGTCTCTTCTTCATCTGTGAGGAGACTGTCCAGAATTCATTGCCGTATAGGAGGACTGATATTAACTAACAGTTCAATACTTTAGTTTTGTTTCTAACGAAATTTTCCTGTTTCTTAATACTCTGCTTAGCTTTTGGAAGGTATCTTTGGCCATACCAGTGCGCTTCCGGTTTTCAATGTCGTACTCTTCGTCCTCTGTTGAAACACTTCCCAGATATTTAAATTGTCGTTTGATTTTGCCATCTCCAATTTGTGAGTTTTATGTTGGACTGTTTTTGTTTTTTAGCTGACGACAATATGTTCTGTCTTCTTGCAATTCCTTTCTTCTCGCTTTTCCTTCAATACCTTCAGGTTCACCATACTGTTTCGATTGTCTCTATTTGAGAAAGAGAACGCTGATTTGTTGAACTTCCAGTAGCAAGAACATAATATGATAGGATGATTAGTGCCACGAGTTCCTGTTGTTGATACGTTGCTAAGGTTTCATTAAATTTTTGCCATATCCGGAATACAGAGTTTTTGAAATGTCAACAGACAAGGAATTCTGTAGCACCATAAAAACCAGAATAAACGATACATGACCAAGATATTTGGAGATATCATATTTATTCATTCAACTGTGGTTTACTTCCGTTTTTCAATCAAATTTTTTTATTTACTTTTGCCATTCGTTTATTCGTCCGTTCGTTTTTTTTTCTTCCTTCGTTACATCCTTTCTTCGTTCGGTTTTTCATTGGTTCGTTCCATCTTTTAATTCTTTGTTTGTTGCTTTGTTATTTCCTTCCTTCTTTTTTTTTTCTTTCTTCACTCGTTCGTTCCATTCTTCCTTTCTTCTTTCCTTTCGTTGTTCGTTTCATCTTTTTTATCTTTTCTTTCTTCGTTTCTTCCTTTTCTTTTCATTCGTTCTCTCGTTCGTTCATTTCTCCTTTTCTTCATTCGTTCGTTCGTTCTTCCTTTACTTCGTTCGATCTTTCCTACCTGCCTTCTTATCTTGGTTTCTGTCGTCCTTTCGTTCATTTATTCGGTCATTGTACGCTTCGGCCTGCTTCAGGTGACTGGAATTTCGAAGCGAACCTTTTATTTCGTCCACCGGGGTAGATTGTTCTAGTTCCACGTGCCATGACTCTTCCTGATATCTCGATGTCAGTTATTTCCGAAACATCGTGAGTATGACAACAAAGATGAGGGCACTGTCAGAACAATGGAAATTGTGTAAATAATAAAATACCGAAAGCTTAGATAGGATTAAAAATATGTATCAATATTGTGATTTTCTTCCGTCTTTCAATGATAATGTTATTAAGCTTATCAGACGATATGAAAAGAATTTACATAAAATAAATAGACAACACTTGTCTATATTATTTAATGAAACATGCATCAATGAAAAAATGCTGACTAAACACAGACACACACACATATATGTATATATATTAAAGTCAACACTCAGAAGCGACAGGCTGTTTCATGCTAGACGCAATCGTCAGGCCGCCTGACGATTGCGACCAGCATGAAACAGCCTGTCGCCTCTGAGTGCTGACTTCAATGTTTACTTTTGTATTTACATACGCTCTATCTCTGATATTGATCACTTTATCCCATAAATATAGCGCACATTAAAACTATACTTCTTCATATATATATATATATATATATATATATATATATATATATATATATAAAGAAATATAGTCTTGACGATTGCATATAGCATAAAACAGACTGTCGCCTCTAAGTGTTGACTTCTATGTTCACTTATATATATATATATATATATATATATATATATATATATATATATATATATATATATATATATATATATATATATATATATATATATATATATGAAGAATATTGCCCTCATCTTTGTTGTTATCATAACTTTTCGGGCGTTGCGCCTTCCGGTCATTATCTAGTGTATATACGAGAGACTGGGCTAAAACGTTGGTTTGTGATTTTGTTGATGACACAGTGATTGTGAGTTCAATTCCAGTGTGTATTTACACTAAGTCAAAACGGGCGTGCAATAATTGAGCAATACTAAATAAAAATATGAAAAAGACGATATATCCATAGACATGATCATTGGAATGAGAACAGTATAAACCCGGAGATTAAATAAAGGATTCAGTTCAGAATCCCCTGTAGATTATACAAAAACCGGAGTATTATTCCAAAGGTTATTCTTAGTGGACACCCGTGTTTGGAGTAAAAATCACGGTTTTGGTTTAAGCAGTGTGCATTATGACTTTCTGTCTGTATACTCGAGAAACAACCATTTGATCAGACGTGCTTTAAATCGCTCGGCCACAGAGAGATTCACAGCTCAAAGATCTTTAAAAAAGTATGCCAAGACGTTTTCATTTAGGGATTCACTTTAATAATTATTCTTCAGGAAAAAAATGTCTTTCTTCGAGAAAGCACGTGTTTACAAACTCCACCAGACGTCGAAGTGGTTTAAAGCAAAAATTTGACGTAATTCTTTCTTCTGTAGTAATTGGGGTGTATGAAATTCTCTACAGAAAACTAAGAAAATATTTTTAAAACAGCTATGCAACCGCCTACAATATATTTATATATGTAAGTAAGAAAGAAAGTAACTAAGTAAGTATCTATCTATCTATCTATCTATCTAGATCATTGTAGATGTGTAATATATATATATATATATATATATATATGTGTGTGTGTGTGTGTGCGTGTGTGTGTAGGAAGCATATTTTCATTCAAACATGTTCGGTTAAATAATTTAGATGTATTATGTCTATTTAAGTCTTAATCCTTTCAAGTGCGCGAATTAATTTCTTCATGGCTGTAGAAAAATTCCGAAATTTTCTTTTAAATAATTTTTATTTTCCCAAGTACTTTCAATCTCATCTGAGGCCATCTTCTGGGGTTGCATATCTATCGATGTTTTCTGCGTCGACATCGTAAAAAAAATAAATAGAATAATACGTCTAAATTATTTAACCAAACCTGCTTGAATATATATATATATATATATATATATATATATATATATATATATATATATATATATATATATATATATGTGTGTGTGTGTGTGTGTGTGTGTATATATATATATATATATATATATATATATATATAAACAGAAACAGTCTGTGGATGGCCATATATATATATATATATATATATATATATATATATATATTCACAAAAGAGTACGTTTCACGTTCAGTCACCCACCCACCTCATATCGGGAGTGGCCCAAAAGTAGAGATACATTTTCATAATTATTTATATACTGGCGTGACTTTTTACTGAAACAGTTAACATGTTTTTCGAGGTGGTAGTGCAACAATTCAGAAACAGACTTCACTTTGGCAGTAAAGGATTTACTTTAACCAAATTTTCCCTGGATGTTGGATCGGAAGACTCGGCAGCATTTAATAGCCACTACGTTCACAAGACATAACACCAATGGACTTTCTTCTTAGGTGTGAGGACGTAGTCAAGATTAAGGCTTATGCAAAAATTTGTGTCGTACTGCGTGACACAGTGTTCTGGAGAGGGTCAAGGAATGTTGCAAGGTTCAAGGAGGACTTACGAGATTAAACATTGTTAAACAAATTTAATTGTAATAAAATGTTAAAAAAACTATGAAATGTAAACCTACTTTTGGGCTACGCTATACATACATACATATATATATATATATATATATATATATATATATATACACACACACAATGACTGCTGTTAGCACATCAGTATTGCTTCCAACAAAGGCTTCATAAGATATGCAAATATGTATCATTTATCGACACAGAAAATAGATTTTGCCTATCTATCTATCTATCTATCTATCTATCTATCTATCTATCTATCTTGTTCGTTCAGTATACATCAGAGAGATAACTATACATGTGCGCATGTAAGTGTCTAAGTATTTGTGTGTGTTTATGTATGTGTGTATGTGTGTTTGTGTGCAGATGTGTGTCGGCTAGTATGTAATCTAGCCACGTAGCTCTGTTGATCTGAGATCTATCACGTTTCTTGTCTATTACTCTTTAGTTCTTCGCATCGTACCAAAAATAAGAAACAATTCTTTGAAGTTCTTCAAGGGAGGAGGGAAGCAATGGGCGGGAAAACGTCTGTATTTCCGGTTTTTTCCCTCTTTGACTTGCTGATCGGAAATCCAGGCAAAAGAACAACTTATAGCGTGTATTTCACCGAAGGTTTACACACAAGCGCGTGTGCACACACATATATATATATATATCGAGAAATGAGACAATATATGCGTCTAAGTACGTGTTTGCATGCACACACAAAATATAAAAGTATCCTTACACTGACATACATCTGTATATGTACACACGCACGCGCATATATATATATATATATATATATATATATATATATATATATATGCGTGTGCGTTTGTTAGTGTATATATATATATATATATATATATATATATATATATATATATATATAATAAAATAAGCCAGGCATCTCAATGCGACCCATAATATCAGGAAAATATATTAATATATGTTATATATACAAACATATATATATATATATATATATATATATATATATATATATATATATATATATATATATATATATATATATATATATGTACTAAGAACTGTGTGGTATTTAATGTTCCCTTGTTTATATGTGTGTGTGCATATATATATATATATATATATATATATATATGTGTATGTGTGTGTGTGTGTGTGTGTGTGTTTGTGTGTGTGTGTGTGTGTGTTTGTGCATGTGTGTAAATATATTGATAAAATAGGAAAGAATCGTTAGATTGATGATCCGAAGTTGTTTAGTAGTTTTGTTTTTATTTTTAAAAACAATGCTCAATACACAAGTAAAGCCTAGATTAAAATTATTTTTTCAAAAAAATATGATTCCATCTCTACACAGGAATTACCGCATTTCAAAAATAGCAGCGAAGAAATTCTTCATTATAGGATCCACGAAGAATGAATTTAAAATTAGATGGAGACAACACAAAATCTCCTTCAATAATATTAGAAGTAGAAATCAGACATCTCTATCAAAATATTTTTGGCATTTAAAAGAAACGAATAAAACACCAGAAGTAAAATGGAAAATAATAAATAGATCAAGAACTTGTAAAACCTGGGATGATCCATGTCCTTTATGCCTACATGAAAAACTACACATTATTAAGTTTCTAAAAAATAAGAATATATTAAATCAGACATGAGACAACGGTTTTTTTGGCGACATCAACAAATATTCGCTTTAAATAATTCGCATAAATAAATTTAAAATTTCAAAATCTATAAACAAGTTCAGTTAAAGCAAATAGGTTTAAAAACACAACCCAATCATGAACTAAAAAAAAAAAAACTTTAAGAAGTCGTCAACAAAAAACAAATTGTAGTTCATTACGACGTATTCATATACAAACAACCGTTTTAGAAAAAAAAATCACAAATTTAACAGCGAAACAAAAGTGTTGAAAAAGGTTCTGTCGTTGAAAAAAACCAGACGACATGCGTTGAACAGATGTCATCATTCGTTTGAAAAAAGACACTCCGACCCCACCTTGACTTAACCTCTTTTCGATAGTAACTAATATGTTGATACAATAGTTATAAGTGAAAATGAATACCCTACAGCCCCTTATTAAAATGATTGGTTTTCTCCATATACATAGAAACTAATATTATGAATGTATGTGCTTATATAGCTCCGTAAATTTCAAAATAAGTTATTCCAAAATTCGCTTGAAAATGAAACAGGATTAGGTAATTTTATTTAATTTAACTTCTATAATTGAATTGGAAGTTTTAGCTTCTGTTTGAAACATGATAATTCCTGTGTAGCGATGGAATCATAATATATATATATATATATATATATATATATATATATATATATATATATATATATATATATATATATAACGAGGCACACCAAAAGAACGTGATATACATGTATACATACAAAGCTTTCTTTTGGTATGGCCTCGTTATACATGACGATACTTTCAAACTTTCACTTTTCCCAAAAAATAATACGACAAAGGAATTAATCATACCATAGAGACACCAAAATGTCTCCAGAAAATGGTTTGATTTATTTGTTTGTTTAATGGCATATCAACTTCTTATGTGTCATTTAATGCCAAAATTTAATTTACATCGGAGACTTATTAATAAAAATAGGTTATAAGTTATTCTGCTTTCACAGATATATACATGGTAGAATATACTTTGCATTTGTGCACACACACACACACACACTCACACACATATATATATATATATATATATATATATATATATATATATATATATATATATATGTGTGTGTGTGTGTGTGTGTATGCTTGTGTGTATGCTTGTGTGTCTATGTGTTTATTTGTGTGGACATAATTACTAGCGGCGAATATGTCTATTTTATGTTGTAGTTTCATTATAATTTTGGAATATGCTTAAATTTCTTTAAGAAATTTTAGCATCTTACATGGATTAATGTCATTATATTATTAATGTAAAGATTTCTTTCATGTCGGTTGGTTGTTTGGCTAATTTTGTTTGACGGGATATCATCCTGTATGGATTATTTAATGTTGAAATCTAAACATTTTAAAAACAATTATTTCTATTAAATATATTTTGAGTGCAATTTTATGCTGTCATTCAGATAAAATGCATTGTTGGCCATTTTGCTTTAAAAATATATTGTTTGTTATTTTACTATTAATAGGTATTTTTGGTAACATTTTTTGTATTTTAGGGGGCGAAGAGGAGACCCAGCCTACTGCCTCACAATACGAAGGGCTCATTAAAATAGTTTTCAGTAAAGTTTGCCTTTTTACCATCTCCCCACCCTCGTCCCATTATCCATTTATTCGACGGGTAGGGTGGTCCGCTGCATACCCGTGTTCCTTTTCCCTTTGATATATCCTGAAAGTGGCAGATTTTCTAAACTCTCCTTCTTCGTTATATGCACCATGAATTTCAAGTCTATTTCTGATTCTAAGTATAAGTGTCAGTTTTGATTCCATTTTCCTTAAGGATTCCTTGTTTTTTACCAGCGCCTTCCATAATATTTTCAGTGTTTCTGTTACTTCGTCTTCTCTTCGTCAGTGAAGAAATTGTCCAGTACTCACTGCCACATACAAGGACTGATATCACAAAAAATGTGAAAAATTTTACGAAATTTTCCGGTTTCTTAATACTTTGCTTAGCTTTAGAAAGGCACCATTCGGTATTCCAATGTGACTTCGGAATTCAGTGTCACAGTTCTATCCTCTATTAACAACAAAACTTCCCATATATTTAAATGCTCGTACTTGCTTGATTTGGGCAAATACGAAGACTGTTCCTCTTGCTGATAACCCAATATTGTTTCTCGAACAACCCAACATTCTGTCACTTTATACGTCGCCAACAATATACATCGCCTCTATTGTAGTCTGGAAACTGCCTCTCGAAGGCTGCCATATCTTTTTAAATGCAAACCCACATTCCGACAGTATCTTCAACATGCTTTTTTTTATTCGGGCCAAGAAACTAATCCCGGTTGTCACACTCACGAAGTTTCGGCTGTTGTACTGACCGGCCTTCTTCAGGTGTCTGATGAATTCTTCAGGATTTTCGAGATGAGAAATTATCATTATTATATGTTTTGCTATTGAGACAATAATACTAATCTCGGTTGTTTTACTCGCAACGTTTCGGCTGTTGTACCGACCGGTCTTCTTCAGGTGTCTGTTGAATTATTCAGTATTTTCGATATGAGAAATTATCATTATTATAAGTTTTGCTATTCAGACCAGAATACTAATCTCGGTTGTTTTACTCATGACTTTTCGGCTGTTGTACCGACCGGTCTTCTTCAGGCGTCTGTTGAATTTTTCAGGATTTTCGAGATGCGAAATTATCAATATTATATATTTTGCTGCTCTTTTCTTTGTTTCTAACGAAATCTTCCGCTTTCTTAATACGTTACTTAGATTTTGGAAGGCACTTTCTCTGTTCCAATGCGTGTTCGGATTTCGCTGTCATATTTTCCACCCTCTTTTAACACACTTCCAAGCTGTACTTGTTTGATTTCGACATCCCAAACTGAACACGTGTACAATTTCTTTTGAAGGTATACAGTTTTTTTTTCTCTCTATTGAACGTTTGTTTTCTTTGTATTATAATCTATTCTCAATTACTTGCTGTTGTATCAGAGTAAGCCTGCTTTTTACAAACACACACGCACACACACACTTTACTGTGAATATATGTGTCAGCGCATATGGCATGTCTATACATACGAACATACCTATACATACTTCAGTATATAAATAGCTTTGCAATACGCGTTTGTAGAGCAACTTTGTTTCTATTGGCACTGGCTAAACTAGTACTTTCACCTGTTGCATAAACACTTGGAGATTGTTTTCATTTTGAGCACAAAACAAACAGCCAACGGTGAGTTGTTCAACAAAGGGATTTTCACAGAGTGATCAGCAGAGAAGTGATATTATTTTTTATTGAGTAGACCTTATTCACGCCATTATTATCTCTCTCTCTCTCTCTCTATATATATATATATATATATATATATATATATATAATTTTATTTTTATAAAATAGTGCTCAACGCCAATATACAGAGCAAAAATATTAAAAATTAACTGATTTAAAAATATGGTTCCATCGCTACGCAGGAATTTACCATGTTTCAAAAAAGTTTTTAGTTTCTGTTTTTGAAACAAGATAATTCCTGTGTAGCGATGGAACCCTATTTTAAAATCAGTTAAATTATCATATATATATATATATATATATATATATATATATATATATATATATATATATATATCAGTGAACATTGAAGTCAACACTTAGAGGCGAGGTGGCCTGACGATTGCGTCTAGCATGAAACAGACTGTCGCCTCTAAGTGTTTTCTTCAGCTTTCAATTTTATATTTACACACGCTCTATCTCTAATATTGCACAGTATCCCATAAATACAGCACACCTTAAGACTATATATATATATATATATATATATATATATAATTATTTAAAAAAAATATGATTCCTTCGCTACATAAGAGTTCAAATTGAGCACTGTTTTTTAAAAATGAAAACAAAAATACTAAAGAACTTCGGATTATTTACCTAACATGTTCTTTCCTATTTTTCTATATATTTGCACACACACACACACGCACACACACACACACGCACAGATATATATATATATATATATATATATATATATATATATATATATATATGTGTGTGTGTGTGTGTGTGCGTATATATGACGGCCTTTGATGGTATAACAATGGAGTTAAATCTACTGGAATTAATTCCTTGCCTGGTAAGGAGTGACATGCGATATAATTATCATCTGACTGTTATCCGAGTGCTCTTGACAAAAACTTGAACAGAGACCATTTCGGATATATGTAACTACCTTGACCAGCAGCCACTTTCTCAGACAGATCCCGAGAATCTGTTTGCCAGGAAAGTTGGCACCGAAAGAACGTCTGGAAAGTAAGAACAATTAACATGCAGACGTAAAAAAACTAACACGTGTCAGACAAAGAGGTAAAAGATAACCACTGAAAGAAATCGGATTAAACCGATTAAAAAAAAAACATCTTTTAAAATTAACAATAAACAATGGGCCATGAGTCTAGCTAGAGAATGCCGTTTCTACCGATGTTGGTACTGTTTTGGTTGATCTTGTTTTGGTAGTTAACTGTTGGACAAAAAAGTTATTAGTCTTCCGGAAAAGACTGTTAAAATAAGACAAGGAAGGTTTGTGATGGTAAACAAAGATAGAGTAGGCGAAGGTGGAGAAACAGAATATTGTGTTCAACCGAGATTTGAAGACGTGAGATAATGCTCGACGTTTGTCTGGTTTGGGTTGGAGGCGAAGCCGAAAGAATAAACAAATAAATAGAAATGTATGCAACAAGGTTGATTCCGATTAAGATAGCAACACGTGAAAAGTAAGAGATGGAAGATGGGCGCCCAGGGCTATAGTTTACAGAAGAAAAAAAATATATAAGAATAAACTTCTGTAATAAAAGAAAAGAACACAAGAAAATCTGGAGACAGAGAAATAAAAATCGAGAAAAAAAAAAAAAAAAACAAGAAAAAAAAGTCAGTCTGAATTAGATGAGATGATAACCTGTCAAATATGAAACAAAAAAAGAAATACAGTAGTCGGTGTGAATGTCTTCTCGCCGGATTTGGTTAACCTGTATGGCGAGTCGATCCTAGAAAAAACTAGAAAATCCGAGCAAGATTTATTATTGATTTTGTTCGTTTGTTTCGCAACATATCAACTCCTTATGGGTCATTTAATACTGAAGTATACTTTTTTTGGGTAAAAAAAAAAAAAAAAAAAATGTAACGCTGGTATTTTTGCTTTTTCATTACAAAAAATGTATTACTGCTAAAATTCTACTATTCTAAGTGTTACTATTTAACCCATAGCTTGTGAGAGAAGCCCTCCCCCCCCAAAAAAAAAGTAGACGACCAAACTTTTAGGTTGATTCATAAGAAATTTCTGTTTTAGGGCTTTTTTTAATTTAAATATCTTGGATTTTAGAAGTAAATCTTTTTTTTCTTTTTTGCAAGCAAATATGGGAGATAATTATTTTTTCTTATGCATGACAATGAATTTACAAGGCACAATTCTTACTATTAAAGAAGAGAAAGGTTTCTACATTTGCCAAAGGCATTTGCAAGTGAATAACAAACTCGATTGGAATTCGAACTCGGCTCTTCCGATTGTCATATTCCTAGCCGCTATCAATTACACCACCTACAAGCATCACAGCTTCAGAGAATCAGTTATAATGACGAATGTGTCGACCTAAGTGGTAAATAATGCTACATCATCTAGATTTGGAATGAATGCAGTGGGTGGAATGTAACTTGAATCAATCATAAAACGCATGCCGAAATTTAATTTTCTTGGAGGCATTTATTTTACAAAAACGTATTGCTGGTAATTTTTTTTTACTATGAAAATGTATTGTTGGTATTTTTACTATAAATATGTTTTTTTTTATACTTCCATAGTATTTTGACTCGAGTTTGTGGT
Organism: Acanthosepion lycidas; assembly: GCA_963932145.1. Lineage (NCBI taxonomy): Eukaryota > Metazoa > Mollusca > Cephalopoda > Sepiida > Sepiidae > Acanthosepion > Acanthosepion lycidas. The sequence goes on from OZ010585.1 coordinate 119,118,785, forward strand.
TTAACCATTTGCCCATAGCTCGTTCTACCACACTAGGTTGGACCTGGAAACAGCAGAAACTAAGACGTTTTTCCACGATCTTCAAAATTTATCGATCAGAGACCTTGCTGCTAAATATAGCTTATCGTCATACCCAGGGCGTTTATTATTGGTGGATACAATCTTGACAACGTAAGATACACAGCCCACACCGTGTTGATTACAGACACAGAATGAAAACTGGAAAGCGAGAAGAGAGGATTAATTGTCAGTTGGAAGAAGACAGAATATATGGATACTTGTACTTAGAATCAGAAAGTGACTGTTGACATTTCTGTCATACCTAATAAGGAAAGATGGCTTAGAGAATTTAACACTCACGATATACTGAAGGTTAGAGTGAAAGATGAAAACTGCATGTAACTTACTCCAACGATTTTGTGTAAATAGATGACAGAACAGGTACTGGGAGTTATAGTAAAAAGACAAAAATTACTAAGAACTACAAATGATAGAATGTTGTGGAGAGCCATAACTGTCTACTTCCTGAAGGGGTACGCAACTTTAAAGAGGAATATATTCCAAAACCACCTCATAGAAGCTTCAGACCATTTTTAATATTGAAACCTACATGTAATACGTTTTCTTTCCATGTGCTTCTTTCTTTTTCATGTGCGTTTCCTCTCAACCTGTGGTCATGACTCTCCACAGCTTCCTATCCTATCCTTCGTAGTTTCCTTTATACACATACCATTATTAAAGTTTAATTTGGTGAATTAGGCACCATAAGAGGTTAAGAAATAACTAATAAGAAAAAACACACATAAAATATATTATATATCACTATTTATATAAATAAAAACTTACATAGATTATAGAAGTTTACTCCTGGGTATTACGATAAACTACATCGGGTATAAGACCTCTGATCGGGAGATTGAAGACTTTAAGGAGTGTGGAACCGCCTTTTAATTGCTGTTGTTCCTAGGGCTACCTGTTAGGACCCCAGCCATACGCAAATAGTAAACCCCCGAACAAAAATCAAATTACTAAGACAATATAAAAATATATTTTTATAGTAGAAATACCAGTCAAACATTTATATAAAAAATACCAACAATACATTACCAGCAATACATTTTTATAAAAAACAAAATTACCAACACTATATTTTTATCTTAAATTACCAACAATACATTTTATATTAAACTTATCAACAATACATGTTATAGCAAAACGATGAGTATTAGATTTTTAAAACAAAATGACCAACAACGCATTTTATAACAAAATGACCAACAATATATTTGTTAGTAGAATGATAATCAATACGTTTGATAGTTAAATTGAAAACATGGCATACATTATCAAAATATTTTTTAAGTTAAAAAGGAAAACAATTTTGCTATGTTTAATTTCATTTCTTGTAAGGTGATACAAAAATTCACTCCTCTTTTGATTATTTATATGGTTTCATCCAAAGCAAGGTGATAAAGCCACTAAGACGCATGGGGTAACAGGGCATGTAAGTGAAAGATAATGGGGAGGATTGAAGAAAGGATAAAAAAAGGAATAGGATTCAAAAAGATAGGAAATGATGATTGATGTTGCATTACATTTTTTAAGATTGTAGTTATCATGGAAGAAGGATATCGGAATGGAGTTAACTCTTCGAGTAGAAGTGGCGGTGTCATCTAGCTAGTTCAAAAGTAAAACAGTGAGACCTACTTGCCAATCTAGTAGCACGCTTAAATTCATGTAATAGCGACATCAGGGAAAAAAAACGCATCAGAACAATTGTCATCAAAATATTTGTAGAAAAGACAAAGGGAGGCCACGTCACGTCGTTGAAAAAACTGACTGAAATCGAGATGCCTGGTCAGGATCGATTACATTAAAGACCCTTTTTTGGATTTTGTCAAGAATCTCGAGATGTACAGCAAGAGCGCCAGGCCAGATATAGCAACAGTATTCAATGCACGGACGAATGGTAGATTTATAAATGTGCAAGATGGATTCTTACGAGAAAACTTTTTTATCACGACACAATGAACCTTGCAAAAAATGTGGCAATTGATTCGATATAGTCGATCCACTTCATGTTAGCGGAAAATGTGAGGCTGAGTAGGCGTAGAGTGTTTCTCCCCTGAGGTTTAGCATCAGGCATACTGATGGTAGGCAGAAAAGGTTTTCTGTGATAATTAAATGAAAACAGTTTTGTTTCGAAGCCGTTAAAATTCACAAGCCATATCTTGATCCAGCTAACCACTGATTGGATGTCCTTTTCAAGAGCAGCTGCCTGCCATACTTTATCAGATCTGTATATTTGCCACTAAAACAGCAGTAAATGGATGTGTCACAAATACGGAGTTGGGAAATTTGGTAAAAAATTGCAGCTAATTAATTATAATTTATTCATGAAATAATGCCATTCTCTTAAATTAATTATGATGTTTGAATTTTCATATTTAGACTTCGGCATTAAATAATCCATATAGTTGTTGATGTGCAGGTTAACAAAAACAACCAAACCAAATTGGTGTATGCAAAATTCGTTCTTAGCATAGATAATTCTCGCTTCCTTGTTTCACCTTGGTAGATCCGGTTTGCCGAAAACATTAATATTCTTGTGCTTTGAGAGCATTTCTTAATGTTTGGTTAGGACGAACACAAACAGGGCTTCCCACAGCTTCCTTTTCTTTATTATTTTTTAATTGCCCAGCCTTCTTAGGAAAAGTAAGCGAAATGGTTACCCCTGGATTTTTCCCTTAGACTTCTTGCAAACTATGGCTCAAATCAGGAACCTAGTTTTTCCTGCTCTTGATTCCATAGCTTGTATGGAGAAGAGGTAGAGTCACGTCTTTCTCAAGATCCACTGACTTGCCCGATATTTAAACCTGGCTCGTTCATTCCACTTTCTGCGTTGACAGCTGAAACCCTACCCTAAAATCATTGGCACCATTTTAAGTTGAATTAATGAAATGCATTTCTGGGGATGACAGCGGGTAAGTGAAAACCTGGGAAGCAAAAGCTGTCCTTCATAGCTCTTAATATTTTTTTGTCTTCTTATCTCTCCTAAACCTTGTTCTCCCATCCATTTACGCTAGGTAGGCTATACATTGTTTTCATCTATTCCACTTGCATTCAATCAAATTTTCCAGTCCCTCTTTTTTCATTACTTTCTCTTTCTGATGTTACATATAAGGGCGTTTTTGTTCCCATTTTCTCTAAAACTTCGTCGTTGCTCGCAAGTTCGGTCGATGATATTCTCAGCATCCTTCTGTAGAACCACATTTCAGTTGTTTCAAGTCTCTTCTTCATCTGCGAGAAGATTGCCAACCATTTACTGCCTTATAGGAGAACTGGTATTACGTGACAGTTCAGTACTCTTTTCTTTGTTTCTAACGATTTTTTTCTGTTTCGTAATACTTTGCTTAACTTTTGAAAGGCATCTATCGCTATTCCAAAAGGTCTTTGGGTTTCAGTGTCGCACTTTCCTTTATCTGTTAAAGCATTTTCCATATATCTAAACTGTCGTACTTGTTTAATTCTAGTATCTCCAATATGTAATTTGCATGTTGAGCTGATCCCTTTTGTAACACCCATGCACTCTCTTTTCTAACAAATTGTTGTTTAGTATCTGACACATGGGCACAGTGGATAAAGGCATTAGTTATATCCAGTGACAGGACCCAAAGAGTGTGAGTTCAATACCTGGTTAAGGCAGTGAAGAACTTGGAGAGGACAATTACCAGGCGATAACTGACATCTATTATTTTGGCACGTGGAACAGTCTACCCCAGTGAGCAAAATAAAGGGTTCAGTTCGACATCCCAACCACCTGAAGAAGACCGGAGCGTACAAGGGCCGAAACGTTGTGATAAACATAGCGACAAAGATGAAGACAATAGTCCGAATAATGCAAATAGTGTAATTGATATTTAGTCCTTTCTTCTCGCTTTCCGTCACTACATTCTGTAGGAATTCTTGTAGTTTCATTTTGGGTGTCTGATAGTCTCTTCTTCATCTCTGAGGAGATTGCTCAGCATTCACGGCCATATAGGATGACTGATATTACGTAACAGTTCAGTACTCTTTTCTTTGTTTCTAGCGAAAGTTTTCCTGTTTCTTAATACTTTGCTTAGCTTTTGTAAGGCAATTTTCATTTATATTTGGATTTCGGTGTCAAACTTTCTGTCCTCTGTTAAATCACTTCCAAGATATTTAAATTGTACTTGTTTGACTTTGGTATCTCCAATTTGTAACTTTTTGCTAACAACCATTGTAGAAGAACAAAAATCAATGTATAAATCTATTTTCAGTAGACTTCTGTAGAACAAATTTTCTGTTGCTTAAAGTGTCTTTTTCATCTGTGAGGAGATTGTCGAGCATTCACTGTCATATAGGAGCACTAAATTGTACAAAAAATATTGCCAAAAAAAGGAAATGTTTCCGAAATTTTTACATATCGGAATTGCCAGTATCGACAATGTTATGTCATTTATTTTATTTCTGTGTTTGCTCACGGAAAAATGAAACAGCGAAAAACAAAATCAAGGATAATATGAAATACAGTACATCTTTAAAAAAAAAAAGCCGTTTTTTACTCTTTTTGAAAGTCTTTTTATTTTCATTTTTTAATAAGATTGCTATTACATCAATGGCAACATTGAGGCGGCGGTATCTTTCGGAATGGGATAAAAGAAAAAAAAGCAAATGTAAACCAATAAAACGTAAGCTACCCGGAAATAAATGAGAAATTTATTGCGCATGCCCACTAACAAGAATATAAATGTGTCTATCTTCACTGATATCATCATTTCTAAGAGCTTACTTTATTTTTACCGGAAGTTATATTTTTGTAATTTCCGTTTTCAAACTGTTTAATGAACAAGGAAGTGATGAAAAATTCTCGGTTTGACCAAGAAGGAATAAAAAAAAAAAAAACTAGTGGCACTATTAACACAAGAAATGGTGAGTATCTGAATTGATAATTTTGGTGTCTAAATAAATTTGATTTATTTAGAAACTCAGAGTACCTACCATTTAACCAGATAGTTTCTGTGTAAAGGGTAATACTAATATTTCCTTATAAGGAAACATTCGTCGTTCATTGACCGAGCAGCCAAAACTACTGTCGGTTGAAATTTATAAAATATTTCTCTTAAAACTATCTTTCAGGAAAATAGGTTTCTCAAGTCCAGCAGCTGTTAGCGCTCTGTTTAGTGTCTACTAATTCCGCATCGTGAACTCTTATGATTGATTCGGGGTAAGTTCCATTACTGCTTTCATTTCAATTTCTCGTGGAAACACCTCTAAGTTTTTGCTGTTTCCAAGTTCACCCTTACCTGGGGTGGTAGCGTCTGTTAGATTCCCAGTTGTGGGCAAATAGTTAAATCACAAACTGGGATCAAAATACTATGAAAGTATTAACATACACCTTTGTAGTAAAAATACCAGAAATACATTTGTGACACTATTTGGCTTGCTAAAAAAAAAAAAAGAAAGAAGAAAAAAAAAGAAAGGCGAGAATTAAATTTAGGTGATAAGAAGCCATCACTAAAAGGACACTAAGCGGTGTTATTTTTCTGACAAAGAAAAGTGGTAAAAATTCTGGCATTTCCCTTATGACTTTCACCTTATCCATGTCGGGTTTAATACCGTCTCCGTTTATAACAAAGCCCAAATATCTAGTCTCCTCCTTCAGAAACTGACACTTCGACAATTTCAATTTTAAGCCGTGCTTTCTGAAAAAAATGTTGTTCTACTGTTTCTGAAAATATCAAAATATCATCTAAATATGCCATGGCAAAGCTCTCGTATCCTCCTAACACTATTGACATCAGCTGTTGGAAGATTACCGAGGCATTGGCTAAACGGAATGGCATCACCCTGAACTGAAATAGTCCCAGGTGACACGCAAATGGGACCTTTTCCTTGTCAGACTCATCAAGGGTTACCTGCCAATACCCGGACCTCAAGTCCAACGATCATCTCAGCTTCCAACATCTCTTCTACTGGCTCTTCTACAAGGGGTCTCTTATGAATAGGTGTCCGGTAGGGCTTCAATTTCACAGGGGGTGATTGCCGGTGTCGATTTTCATTTTTACTGTGTGGGTCTGGCCCAATTCTTTATCTGATTTGGCCACCACATCTCGATTATTTCTCAGCAGACCTCCCACCCTGGCCCTAAATTGATCAGGTGCCAATATATCTTCGTCCCCTATTCCTTCTGTTTGCTCTACGAGTTTTCCTCGTTTCTCCTCGAATCTCACTCGATTCAGAGTTCGTAGGGGTAGTGCTTTTCCTATCTCTTCCCCTCTCTTAACCATTATCGTCTTTTGGGCCTGGTTCACCATCATAATGGGCACTAATTCAGCTGCCTCCACCACTGCCTCACACAGAGTTACCTCATTTTCTTCTAGGCCCTTCCCTACTACCGGGACCAATTGCAGGGTTCCTTTTCCTATTTTCTTCCCTGACATTAGCCTACCCTTTCCCGACACCGCCGTTCTGGGGGGTAGCTTCACATCTTCCTCCATTGCCATTGCCATTGCCATTGCCACTAATCGATGATATATTGGCATTATTAGGAAAAGCGAAGTACTTCTCTACGTTGGACTTGTGTCAGTTTCTGAAGGAGGAGACTAGATATTTGGGCTTTGTTATAAACGGAGACGGTATTAAACCCGACATGGATAAGGTGAAAGTCATAAGTGAAATGCCAGAACCTAAGACAGTAAGACAAGTAAGAGGCTTTATAGGAGCTATAGGGTACTACCGACGATTCGTCCCGGCATTCTCGAGAATTGCCATACCCTTAGTAGCCCTGACGAAGAAATACGCTAGGTTCAGGTGGACAGAAGACTGTCAACGGGCATTTGATGCCTTAAAAGAACAGTTGACAGCCGTCCCACTGCTGACGTATCCAAACCTCAGCAAGACCATGGTACTATACACTGATGCCAGTGAGCAGTGTGTAGGAGCAGTTCTTACCCAGCCGTGTCCCGATAAAGAAGAACCAGTGCCAGGCACACCAGAGGAGGTACCGATATACTTTCTCTCTCATAATCTCTCAGAGACACAACAGAGATGGCCAGTAATAGAAAGAGAAGCATATGCTATCATGTATGCTCCCCAAAAACTGGACTACTACTTGAATGGTGCGGTCTTTACTATAAAAACAAACCACAAGCCTCTGTAGTACCTACTGCAGGCAGAATGGACAAATAATAAGATTCAACAGTGGGCGCTAAAGTTAAGTGGCTACCACTCTAAGATAGAGTATTTGGCAGGGAAGGAAAACACGTGCGCAGATTTACTCTCAAGAATACCGAAACAACTGGAAGAAAGATCTGTAAAAGTAGAGCAGGGAGTAGATGATAAAGCCTATAGAATCGGAGTAATTAACTCTAATAAGCTAAAGGATCGCCCTATGTTAGAATCGGACGAGGAAGGGGACGCACAGATAATAACCGATCCCTACTGGACAGAAAGAATTGAGAAGGAGCAGGCAGAAAGTGAAATAGCTGCCCTTAGAGAAAAGGTGGAGGGAGGAGAGACCACCAAGTATGCCATAATAAAGGAAAGGCTGTACTATCTCTCAGGTAGGGATGAAAAAGTCAAGCCCAAGTTGTATGTGCCCAAAAGTTTAAGACCAGAGATATTGGAACAGTGCCACGAGAGGTTGGGTCACATAGGAATTGATAGGACATATGATCTAATAGGGAGAAAGTACTATTGGCCCAAACTGTACGGAGAGGTCACTAACTATGTTCGGAGCTGTGTAGTGTGCCAGTCGCAGAGCAGAAGGCAGGAAATGGCACCGAGAAAGTGAGTATGGATGTATCAGGACCATATGGGGAAACTGCACAAGGAAACAACTATATAGTGAGTTTTGTCGATTGGCTAACAAATTGGCCTGAGGCATATGCAGTACCAGACAAGAAGGCGAAAACTGTAGCCGATTTGATAAGTGAAATCTCCCTTAGGTATGGCGCCCCTGTGCAACTTGTCACTGATAATGGCACAGAGAATATAAACAGCATAATGAGAGAAGTGCTGACAGGTTTGAATATAGAGCACGTAAAAACATCTCCAATCACCCTCAAGGAAACGCTAAAGTGGAAAGGTTTCATAAAACCTTGGGAAATGTGCTGGCCAAGCTGGCCAGAGAGAATACAGTGAATTGGGATTTGTATTTGACGCAGGCTCTGGTGGCCGTGAGGTTTACGATAAACGAAACCTCCAGATTTTCTCCTTACTTTATGTTGTTTGGCAGAGACGTGGTCCTGCCTGTGGATAACCTGTTGAAGCCCCGAAGAAAGTATATGGGAGAAGATCATCATCAACTGTTGCTGGAACAACAACATAAAATATTTGTACAGGCCAGAAGAAGAATAAAGAGGGCACAGAAGAGAAGAAATGAGAGAGTCAATGCTGAAAGAAAGGTAGTAGAATTCAAGGTTGGAGACCCTGTCTACTATAAAATCCACCAGAGAGAAGGAAAGCTGGACCAAAGATGGGAACCGTACTACCGGATAGTAGAACAGACGGGTCCAGTATCATATGTAATATGGGATCAAGTGGCAGGACGAGCAAGGAGGATCCATGCCAACGATCTGAAGAAGGCTGAGATAGCTAACCTGGAAATAAGCGAACCGAGGTCTAAGAAGACAAGGACAAGGAAGGCAACTCTGGTTGAGCCGGAAGAAATGGAGACGGGGGAAGATTCCGAGGAAAATGAAGAGATAGATCGACTTAGCCAGATAGACGAAGCGATCCGAGTGACGGAGTTGGAACCCTCGGCGGGGATAAGCGGTGTTCAATCGTGGCCTGAATCGGCGCGGAGAAGACCCTGTGATGTCACCATCGCACCCCCATGTCCAAATAAAAGGAAGAGAAAAACGAAGAGATCCAATCAAGCAGTCAAGGACTCTAAAAAGAGTTCAACGAGTGGAAGAAAGAGGATCAAATATCCCTTTCTCCAGCTCAAAGAAAGACTAAAAAACAGGAGAGATTTAGACATCGAGTCAAGAAGTATTGAAGACGTCCAGGGCGAGGAAGAATCAGGAGAGGAAGAAGAGGACAAAACACCTCCTGAACGGGAATTAAACACCGAGGGAAGGTTAGAGGTCGAGCAGGAACTACCTCTGAAGATGAGATTGAGAAGGGTGGAGAACCCCAAGTCTCAGTAGAACAAAGAAGGCTGTGCAGAATAGAAGCACTCGGTATCGACAGATAACGACACTGGCTCATCTAAAAACCTACTGGCTGACTGTGGTGGATGTGGATGGAGCCGCGAGCTGCACCTCACGAAGGACAGAAGAAGATTATTGGCATTGCTAACTGGCCATCAGTGGTGTCATGAAGTACGACCTTTGAAGTGGGAGCGCCACGCACCTGTCCGGACCATTCTGTCCGCTAGGAGTTAGAGGAGGGAAGAGTTGAGGTGTTACAAACTTAGAAAGAAATTATGGAATAATTGAGTGAAGAATTGAACAAGACCGAATGGTTATGAAGAATAAAAACAAGAGAATCTTGTTGCAGGAATGATCAAAATGAAAGGGTTGATGATGATGATGGTGATGATTATGATGATGGTAGCCACGCGAATGGTAGCAGGGTACAAGATGGAAACAGAGTACATAGCGTTAAATTCGGATAGAACAAAATTCATGTCGCTAACAGCTGAAGAAGCTAGAAAGTGTAGAAATGATGCTCTAGGGAATTGTACATCGTTAAGCCCTATCTATATAGCTGGTAACCACAAAATGTGCATACTAGAATTGTTTGAAGGGAAGAAAGAAGGAATTAAGAGAAATTGTCAAGTAGAGGTATTAGCAAACACGGCATTGCCACAAGCTATCAGTGTTTCAGACGGGGTGTGGGCAGTGGCCACACAGAAACCCATCAGCTTGTCTAGGGTATGTGGGGGAGAGTCCACAAGGACATCAAGAGTAAGGCCACCATTATCCCTGTTAAAGTTACCGATGGGATGGTCGGCATTTGGGATATCTATTTCCTTACCCACCTATTACCAGGAAGAAGAAAGATATGAAGAGAAAGATTCAATTATAGAAATGATTGGCAGAAGCTTAGTCAATTGTACAGAGTTGTGGGAGCCAATAGTGAAGGGATTCTCTACTGTTACCTTGAATAAAATGTCAGTACTAATGAAGCCGATAGAAAAGATCGATATGGATCAATTGAGGGACAAGTTAAGTGCGTTGGGAAATGAAGGTATGGCTTGGGAATATGATGAGCAGATTGCGATGAGTTAGTCGGCAATGGTGGGTACATTCATAATTATAGCCATAGTGGGTATGGCAATATGGAAGATTAGGAGTAAGAGGAAATTAACTAGCGGTAATCAAATGAGCATGCAGCAACTCGAGAGGGAGATGCCGAGTAGTGTTCCTTACTCATACAGAATCGGCGAAAAAATTGCAGAAAGACCGGCGGAGGAGGCTGGCGTGAGACCGACACGTGCGGTGAAAAAAAAACCCTACAGCGGAGAGAAAAAAATTGACCAAGAAAAACAAGCCATAATAACCACACACATGCACCCACAGGCACACATTACATTTGCATGTAAAACGAAGAAGATGTAAAGAACATTACATTGACATGTAGAACGAAGAAGATGAAAAGAACATTACATTTGCATGTAGAACAAAAGATGAAAAGAACATTACAATTGCACGTAGAACAGAAGAAGATGAAAAGAACATTACATTTGCATGTAGAACAGAAGAAGATGAAAAGTACATCACCTTGCATGTAAAAACCGTAAAAAAAAGAAAAGAAAAGAAGAATAGAATTGCATGGGACATATGCATGATGCATGATGCATGCTAAATAGTGTATTTGTGTTTAGGTGTCATTTAGGAGTAAAAGACAAATATGTTAGGGGAGGATTGTGACACTATTTGGATTGCTAAAAAAAAAAAGAAAGAAGAAAAAAAGAAAGGCGAGAATTAAATTTAGGTGATAAGAAGCAATCACGAAAAGGACACTAAGCGGTGTTATTTTTCTGACAAAGAAACGTGGTAAAATTTGTTATTTCCATTGTCGAGAAAAGAAGATACTGGATTTAAGCTGATTTATGTTATGTGGCAGGTGAAAATTCCAGGCTGGTCAAATGACCTACAGGGAAGAATTCTAAATAGATAAAAATTAATTAAGCACCCGCTAACCGAAGAACGAAAATGTCCATTGGACCACACAGAGTTACAAAAAAACAAAGACTAAACCATTAGTTATCTACGGAAAGGTCGTTTGGAAAAGGCATCTGTTTTGCGCCAGGGTCTGGCTATGATAAGAAAATTATTTTTAATTAACGCCAGAATGCGATCTCATCACATGACCACCCACATAATGCTGGCGGAAAGCTGATTGACGAATTCCAGGTGATTCGGTTAAGAAAAAGAGTCTAGGGTGTGAGGTTTCCTCGAAGAGAAGAAAGAAAAGGAAAAGAAAAAGAAAAAAAAAGGAAGATAATTTTTTTTTTTTTTGAGCAAGATTTTTTAAAACGAGGCTAGTCTGGCCACACCCACGCTGCTGAGCGCCCATTGGCTGAATGGTGGCATGAGCGTTAGGCGGAGGTAATCATGTGAAGAAGGAGGGGAGGCCTGTTGCGCCTCCCTGAAGGGATAGATGTGAGATGCCACTGTGAGAGAGAGGGGGAACCCTCTGAGGGCATGGTGAGATACCAATATGAGAACAGAAGAAGGTGGGAAGACGAAAGACTTCCAAAAATGGAAAATAATAGAATTTTCCTGACCGAAAACAAAGAAGTGGATTGTGGATTAAGAATTATCAAGGAACCTCAAACCCCGACAAGCCCACCCCGGTTTTTGGTCGGCGTCCATATAAGCAGAGTCACAGAAAGTGAAAAGCAGTTGGAGTTGGAGTTGACAATTGGCAGAGACAGTTAAAGAGTTAATAGCCTCGCAGATAGCTGACTTGAAAGATTCCAGGCATCACGACCTCAACTTCTAGCCAAAGAACAATTTATTTTTGAAGAACGACTTAGACTCACACCACCAAAACAAGTTTTACGAATATCGCCTGAAGATACACCAAGAACCAGTTTTTTAAAGAACAAACAACTTAAGATGTTAAGACTCGCCTAATAAACACAAAGTGTCACGAATCCTTATAGCGGGTTGGGAAGTAGACGCAGTCCTGTATCCAGCAACCATATATAAAATATTGTTATCCTTTTTTAACACATTTGAACTTTTCGAGTTATTATTTTATTTTCTTTTACATATACTTGTGCGATATCACCCTTGTTCGAACTCGACTTGCATTACGGCCCGACGACTGATTGATTTCGTCTGCCTAAGATCAATTCACAACGTGGGTAGGTTAGACTGGAAATCAAAGCAGTTACTTCGGTAACCAGACGTTGGAAGCGAGCTGGGAACGATAAGGCTGATACCGAATCTAACCAGATTCCCATCCGAATCACCAAAAGGTTAGAACGTCACATTTGGTGCCGCAACCAATACCAAGCCAGTTGGTCGTCACAGGACAGGATAGCACGACGGATGCGGCTAGGCAGACGTCACATTTGGCGCAGCGACACCGGGGGGACGTCACACATTTTCATAGTAAAAAAAAGCAATACATTTTTGGAAAATAAATTACTTCCCAAAAAAATTAAATTTCGGCATTAAATGACCCCCTAAGGAGATGATATGCCGCTAAACAAAGAAATACTAATTCCTCATCCTGAATTTCATTCCAATTTCAGATCGCGTAGGATTACTTACCACTTATAATTAGTTTACTAGGACCAAGCATTCGTCAATATAACTGATTCCTTACAACTGTGATGTGTTTAGGTTATGTAATGGATAATGGCTCAGGATAAGAAATCGGAGAGACGAGTTCGAATTCCAATCGAGAACGTTATTCACTAAATTCGCAAATACCTTTGGGAAATGCAGAAATCCATCCCTTCTTCAATAGTAAGTCTTACCTCTTGGAAAATCATTGTTATAGTGATTTTCCAAGCGTAGCTTGGATGTGGCACAAGGCCGAAAGTAAGTGGCACCCAGTGAGGATCGAACTCTTGCGAGACAAACTTGCTAACCATTACACCACCTCGAGGTGCCCGATGGAAGTTTACCCCGCTAGTAAGTAAAGACTCCCATTGATAATAAAATTACCAACAACATCTATTGATGGTAAAAATACCAAGAACACTTATTGATAATAAACTTACCACAATATCTATTGGTAGTAAATTTACCAACAACACTTATTAATAGTAAAATTATCAACAACACCTATTGATTGCAAAATTACCAACAATGCATTTTATAGTAAAATGATCACCAGTATAATTTATCTGTACTTGAAAACATGTTTTTGTTCAAAATAAGCAACATGAAAGAAATCTTTCAATGCATTAATCTATATAATTTAATACAATTTCAAAATCTAACTCCATTCCAAAATATAAGTTCCAGAAAACTACAACAATAAACACATATCACCTTCTCTAGTAATTATGTCCACACAAACATACATATGCACAATAGCTGAGTATCATCTACCATGTATTCAATTGTGAAAGCAGAATAATATATATCATATTTTATTACTTCCAAGCTCCCCCCCAAAAAATTTAATTCTGGCCTTAAACGACCAATAAAGGAGCTAATATGCCCTTAAATAAATAAATAAATCAATCAAATTAGGATCAGAGTAATGTATCTGTTCGCTCTGTTGATAATAAAAAATATCTTTTTTTACTGATTTCTCCTTTGTCCTATTTCTTCTTTGAGTAGTTTAATGCTTGGAAAACAGGAAATCTTCCTCCTGATGATTGCAATACTGCGATAGTAATTCTCTTAGTGTTCCAAACTCGGGTGGGTTCAGAGTACTTTGACATAATGCGTAACCGTGGTTACCGAGACCTTGTAAATGTGTTCACCATGGAAAACTGGCCATTTTTCACTATCTTCAAACTTTAGTTTGTGCGAAGTAGAGGATTAATGCCTAGTATCTGTACAAGCCAAGAAAATTATAAGCAGATATACACATACAAACTGCATGCTATATATTAATAAAATATCAAAGGCGGCCCATCAAGAAACTTTAAATCATATGAACGAATATAGTGAATTACAAAATGTTAATTAATTAATTAATTTTAATTAATTGAAAATAGGCAAAGCTCATTAGGAAGATCAAATTCTTTGGAAGTGAATTAGTAACGTGCTGCTTTGTTATAAATTTACATTTGTCGACGTCACTCCTCTACTCCATCCTACCCATCACACACGACGGGATACGAAAATAAAAGTGAATATATAATA